>QXVX01001410.1:0-10363 GCA_013436065.1 Halocynthia aurantium | reverse complement strand
AATCAAGAATATTTAGCTATGGTAAAGGGTAATGTTTCTTTATAAACATTCTCACAGAATGTTGATTATGCTACTAGGAGGTTGCTGTGTAAAGTTCAGCTTAATTGTGTAAGTAGAAATTTATTATCAGGCGGACCACCTTGAGTTCACAGCGCGATTACAGAGGTACAAAAAACTGATAAACTGAAATAAACGAGATAGGGATGTGGTATTGTACGCTTTTTATCAAATACTAAGTACGCTAAGATTAAGTAGTTATATTAAGCAGCGAGTAGCATAATTTCACCATCAATAAAAAAATCCTGGCTAAATCAGCGCTTTGGGGTCCACAGCAACAAAAGGTTGGGATGCCCTGCTCTAAATCTACCCTGACAAAAATTAACGTTAACCAAATAAACTTTCACTACATTGCTTCAATTTCAATCAATACTATCAATACTAAATATTATTCTCCTTTGAATAGATGGAATTACAGAGTCCTGTGACTGCTATCAATACTATACACATGTATATAATAATGTAACATGAATAACATCACAGCGAGATTATCATTATCATTTATAATATAACCAACAGCTCAAATCTCCCAAAGATCAAGTGTAATAGATAATAAATATAATAAAATGGTCTAATTTTACATTATAAATTGTGAAAAATTCACTCAATTCACATTAAAATGAAGTTACAACAAGCAAAGTTCGCCTCCGCTAAACACAACTAGAGGTAACTGTACAATCAAATTCATTATAAAAAACGGGATTCCAGCCCCCCATTCAGTCAACACAAATGACGCCGCCTCCCCCATCATCTAACAATACATATATCTACACAAAGTGACTAAATAACCTGACCTATGAATAATATTAAGCTTATCCCATCCAACACACTATGTATTAAAGTTGTACAATAAGAACTATTCATTTCATTTTGTATATTTGGATTTCAGTCAAAGCTACCTGCTACCTTCCACTAACTCAGGGGTCGGCAACCCGCGGCTCTTTGAGCTTTGTCATGTGGCTCTTGGCTACCTAAATATTTTACAAAAATAGTTTTATTCAGAGAGGTGTAAATTAAATTGAAGTTTAGTTAGACATTAAAGATATTCTTGAAACTCAGTATACATTGGCCTCATGGTTAAAATCATCATTTCAGTTACACTGGGTGCATATTCAATGGAGTATACCATAATATTTTTTCCATGTGGCTCCTCAAATTTTTGAACTAGATAAAATATTTAATATTTGGCTCTTTGCCATAAAAAGGTTGCCGACCCCTGCACTAACTCTACCTTCCACTAACTCTAGCTCTTATTCAATATAAAGAATGATGTAGGAAGTAATCACAATCTTTAGCTAGGCTTTGTCTCGTTAAATTTGCAAGTTATACTATTATAGTACAATGAAAATAAAATTAGTTATATTGGTGAATTATTATTCAAAGTTAGTATATTGGTATTTCCTTGTCAGCATTTAATTTTGGTTTCTCTTGGATGCAATGAATGACACATACACATATTCATTGCACGTATCCATTGTGAATTAGGTGCTTACTGGTTGAATGACTTTGCCTAGCTATTTTCCATATTTACTCGATTATAGGCCGCGAAAATTTATTTATTTTATTTTATAGAAAAAAAGAGTCGCACTGCAACATAAGGTAGCCTACCTAAGCCTTTTCGATCATTTTTTAACGGCAATGTCACAAACAGCAGACAATATGTAACTTTTACTAAACTTTTTATTCATTTTAACATTCACTGTCATTGATAATGTCGTCAATGTCATTCTTAAACACGAGCTATTGCAGTTTGAAGGTTAATGGTATAATAAGGGAAAAATATAAGGCGCGCGAAATGTTGAGAAAAAAACAATATACAGTAGCACCTCGTACTACCATTGTCCTAGCGACTTGCATTGCGGGCCGCTATTCGTGAGCATTTTTGCACAAAATGATAAAAAAAAAGAATATAAGCTGCGGCTCATAATCGAGTAAATAAGGTACTTGCTTTACAAATCCTAATGTTCACTTCTATATAAATGTTATAGTATGTAATCTACCCTGTAACTACACTCTGAAGAAGGAAATAGGGAACACTGTAAGTCAACACTCAAGTACTTCTTGTCAGGGCTTCAGTTGTCACATAAGCATTTCACAGTCTAAAATTTCCAGTATGATTTTGTTGAATTGAATTGATGCCAAAATGCTATAAATAGCATTTCATTGAATTTAGCCGTGTAAATAAATTGACGATCCCTAATATACTGGAACTAAAAATATGTTCCAGAGGAAAAAAAATCTTTCAAATATAGTTTCCGAATTATCAGTATTAATCTTATCTCTATATATCTAGATTTGGTTGATTGGTCCAAGGTTTAGTTCCAACCAATCTAGTAGGTTAATGTGCTGGAATCGATTCTTTCAGTGGTTTTTTTACGTTTATCGACCTATACTCTAGCGCAGTAGTTCTCAACCTTTTTTTGGCCGTGGTCCCCCTACCGAGGCCTCGTGGCCCCCCTGCCCCCTACTGAGACCCACTGGCCCTCTACCCCTATGTTCTCAGTTATATTCGCCTTGCTGTGTCTAAGACGGAGCTGAATATAAAGGGCCCCCTCAGGCGAGCCCAAGAGCAAGATACAGATTGATCCTATCTATAGGGGGGCCACCGGCCGCCTGCTCGTGGCTCCCCAAGGGGGCCACAGGCCCCCAGTTGAGAACCACTGCTCTAGCGTTTACGGTATATATTAAATAGTATATATTTAAAAAAGGTCTGTTATTGAAATGGGCAGATTTTGATTCTGATATTTCATATTTCAGCTGTTATATCAAAGCTGGATTATAAACATTAGTCTGTCTACAGTCAAATCTCGTTACTGTGCCACCACGTTACTATGCCACCTCGTTACTATACCACTCTCGCTACTATGCCACGTGAGATGTACAGTACTGTAGATAAAAACAGCCTTGTGACGGGACAATGTAATGCAGCATCTAACTGTATGCCACTTTACCTCGGTCCCGACGGGTGGCATAGTAACGAGATTTGACTGTATAACATCTTTTAAACTTGTTTCATATTCTAACCCCTTTAAACATGGTAATCTAGCTCTTACTCGGTTTAGCAGGTTATTTATTTTAATGGGGTAGTGAATTACATGTAAAGAGGCATCACTCTGTATGCTGTAACTTACTACAGTACCTTACTTGTCTATCTTTCTGCTTACTCTTACACATTCACTCAAATACACACACACACCACAGTCACCAAAATGAGCTGGTATCCTGTATTGCATTTTGCTCTCGTTCTATTAAGACTGTAAATAAGGAAGCAGTTATGGTAATTCAAGCGTGAAGCTCCATTCATTGTTATTGAAATATGACCTAGCAGTGACTCAATTATGGCATTTATTTATCGTATGGAGAAAAATTATAACTATGTGGTAAAAGTGATGCAATAATTTCAATTTTTACTTCTGCAATGACCAAATAATATAAGACAATATAATATGCGACGTTCCAGTGGATGTAAAAAATTAGGATACAGAGCTATTATGATACTTATGGACTTCCATGAATTTCATAGATTGAAGCAACATAGATTGAAGATCAGTAACACAATGTTAACACGTTATTAAAACCATTTTCTTATATTTATGATGAGTATAGTGAATTCTACAACATCTTTATCTTTACACATACAGTTGAACCTCGATGCAACGGACACCGATGCAACGGATTCCGGATCCAACAGACAAAATCTGCTAGAGTGAATATTTGAACGTTTAAAACTCCCGGGTCAAGCGAACCTGAACCGCTTCTTGAGTGAGCGCCCCCTTGGCGGCACGCACGTGTTGTTTACAAGCGTACAAGCATCGGTTTGCCTGGTTGTTGTGCGCTAGATATCTCTTGTTATAGTGATATTTTGCAGTGTCACATTATTTGTTTGCTCCCCTGTTTCCCACATTATCACTATGGCACCCATAGATAAAGCAAGTGAGAGAAGAAAGCGTGCGAATCAAAGCATTGGTGATAAATTGGAACCTTAGTTCTGTATTTTGTGTTTATTTCGTCGCTGCAACAGACAAACGGCTTGAACGGACTCCACATTTGTCAAAGGTGTCATAATCATCAATGCCATCAATTTTCAGTAATAAAGTGGAGAATAACCAATAGCTCAAATCTCCCAGAGACCAGGTGATACTAGATTTACAATATTTACCTCCGGTAAACACAACTACAGGTGACTGTAAAATAAAAGTCATGCTAGTAAAATATTACCCTTACACTTTCAACAGTTTCTGCAGCAAATTTCATAGCTCTTAGATAGTGGATGAGCATAGAGAAACAGATAGATAGAGATATATTTACAAATATGATATGTGGCCAGTAATTCAACTTAATATTCAGCTTTTTTAGTGCGCTATATATCAATTTACATTCGCCTATTGTCAGACAGAGAACTGTATTTATATATTTTCCTTCTTGTCTACTTTTCATATATAATCAATATAGATAGTGACTCTCAGATATAAGCTTTAAACACAGAAGGTTTATAGCGCCACCTAACGTACGTTGCTATGGAAATATCTTGGAAGGGGAAGCACCGATTTTGTTACACAGCTATTTTCTCAAATTGAAAATAGTTGATGAAAAATTTATGCAGTAAGTAAGAAATCGAAGCGATTTAAAAACGAAATATCATTGAACATAGATATATAGTGCAGAATTATTCATTTGGATCGAATGACATAAATCCGGTACATTTCGACCAACAGCAAACGTATTTCTGAATCAAGAATATTTAGCTATGGTAAAAAGTAATGTTTCTTTATAAACATTATCACCGAATGTTAATTATGCTACTCGGAAGTTTCTGTATAAATTTCAGATTAATTGAGTAAGTAGAAATTCATTATCAGGCGGACCCGCTGGAGTCCACAGCACGATTACAGATGGTACAAAAAACTGATAAATTGAAATAAACGAATAGTGATGTGGTTTCCTTGTATGCTTTTTATCAAATATATCAAGTACACTAAGATTAAGTAGTTATATTAAGCGGTAAGTAATATAATTTGACCATCCCAAAAAAATCCTGACATATACATACTAAATAGGTTTTATATCAAATAAAGTCAATAACACAGGAAGATCTCATATTGCTTTTTTTTAAACGAAAAATGATCCAAAATATGTGACTATTATTCTCCGTCTCTAAGCAATCTATTTATGCTTAGACACAGAAAATAATCAGCACATGTAAGAGTGATTGAACGACACAATGAATTTCTCCTACTATGGAGTTTGTATCCTAATTTCTTAAAGTAAAATAATTCAAATGGCCCAAAATTTTCCAAAAGGTTCCAAAAGTTTCATGTTGTAATTAACAAATTTCAACAGGGCAAAAAAAACGAAAGAAGCATTTCATTATGTTACACACAGTCATATCAAACAGTTCAATCAGGTTGCTGGTTGCTTGTTGTTCCATGGTCTCCAACATGCGTCGCAGATTTCACCATTGTTATATTGAGTGTCGCATTGTCCTTAGCCATTATTCCAGCAGTTTCAGTCTCAACGGCTGCTGACTTTGATTGCCGCTCAAAGTCTGGAACATAAAAAAACAGTTCATGTTATTTTACTTCTTATAATGTCAATAAATTATGCACCTTAATAATACTAGTGCAAACTACCCAACATTTATGGTACAAACTATTTCGATAAAAAACTTTCAACACTTTGTACATTATTTAACTATTCAAAGCCTGGCCCCAGATTAAATCCAAATCAATGAGAAACAAACAACACTTCATTTTATCACCAGAATTCCGCTCACCAAAAATTTACGAAAGCAGTAGTCTATATCCCTATAACCTAATTTTACAGCGTAATGGGTAAGGATGGTAAAATTGCTAAGAATATGGCTTAAATATTATCGAACACGCTAAAATTATGTTGGAGCCCCCATGCTGGTAATGTTTGACCTGGTTTAGAATATTACCTGGAAACCAGTTCAAATAGAATGTGTCGTCTTGTGGTGCGATATCCTTTCCAGTTATTGAGTATTGTAATCGCAAGCGTTGCTGAATCTCTGGTTGAGGGTCGATGCTGAACTTGAGATGATGCGAATACTTTGACTCTATGAACTGGTCTGTGCATTTAAACGTCTTCTCCTCGGGTTCGATTTTCCTATCTGAGGGAGCGATACATTTCAGCACTGCTTTGATTTCATTTCCCTCTGTCAATTTCATTTGATCCAGAATTATTGGACCTGCTACAAAGCCGCTTTCTCTCAGCGTCTTCTTGTGCCCCTCTAAAAGTTCACTATTGTCAGCAGATAATAGGAACTGGAAGTTGCCGCTTCTGTCATGGTACAGTCCACCTATAATGCAGATAAAAAACCATCAAAATATTATGAAATACTTTCCATGTATACAATTCATTGAGGGCAAATGATGTTATTCTATAAAGTATTAAACTTCTCTTTTCAGTAAAATCTTTATGCAAGCAACAAATCTGAAGTACAGTCGTGATACAGTGGAACACCGGTTGGCGACAATCCCTGATAACCAGAGCACCCTGGTATCACGACCACGTTACCGCGGCCCCGAATATTTTTTCTGTATTGTAATGCATTGCAATATGTTTCAATAAAGCGATCACCCCACTAACGCGACCACTTGACTATGTCCCGTGGGTGGTCGGCTTATCGGGGTTCCACTATATCTTAGTTCTTGAGACAATATTATGTCTGTGAGGTCAGTTCAAAGTTCATTAAAATTTATTTTCCATGTTGTCTGTTTGTGTATTGTGTTCTTGAAGTTAGCATTTCCACATACAGTAGTCTGGTTTACTGAGCGGATGGCTTGTTGTTGTGTTGTGTCAAAACACGAATTAAATACAGTTCTGCCATTTTTGTACTAATTCTTACCAGATGGGGGGGGGGGGGAATTTAAGGGCCCTCAAACACTAAATTACATAACTTAAATTACATAATTTCCCTCTTATAAATTCAGCTCTGCCCTCACCAGTTATTTTGATGCTTGTGTACCGGAAAAACCTCTTCTTTATCATCGCCCACCAGCTGCAGAAGTGATAACATTCAAAGGAAACGAAGCCGTCGGTGATTTGGTTCATTTTGAACTGTTCGGTAATCATCTCAGATTCTCCGCTTTTTTTTGTGATAGCCACGACCACATCCTCTGACTTGGTTGAGAACCATGTTGGTAGCTGAATCTTGACTGGCGTGCCAAACTTCATTGATGGTTTGCATCTGAGTGTTGGTGTTATGATGATGTAACCAGCAGAACAATGCTTTCTACTGAATGTCACAGTAAATTGGAATTCAGTGGTTTCTTGAACCGCGCCTGGTGGAAAAACTATTTTGCAGCCATGAATTTTGACAGTGCCTCCTTCTGGTCCAATCTCTGTGACAAAGGTTAAAGCATAGTAATTGTGTTGATACAATACAATTACCATAGTTTTCCAGATAGAATATACACCTCAAGTCAGTGTGATCAAAGGCACCTATTCCCCTCATACCTACTAGCCATACTAAACGCACTGTATAAAGCAGTTAACTATCTTAATGTGTTAAATATTCTATCATTTCGTTATTAAGTTGCAATTGTTGAAGATGCCGATCGCAATTTGTTTCGTAGCCTTACATAGCTGACATCATTAGTGTTTGAAAATAGCATTGTGAAGAAACTATCATAGTACCTCCATCTGGACTGCTATCTATCAAAATAAAATTGTTGCCTATGACTTGTTGCGAGTACCTATGTACAGTTGATCCTCGATATAACGGACTAATAGGGGGGAGCAGTTGTCCGTTATAGCCGTTTGTCCGTTATAGCGAAATTTTCCGGGGAGGTATGAAAATAAACAAAAAATACAGAACTAAGCTTCAGCTATTACTGTCGTTGCGGTTGTTGGTGTGGTGAGAGTTGATTGTTAGTTTGTTTCTTACTCTGTCATGTGAACCACTACAAATACACTCTTGATTACAAGGAGGAACTTCGTTATCTTCGTCTGATTTTCGGAAGGTTGCTTAAACGATTAAATGATGCTTTATCTATAGGTGCCATAGTAGAATGATTTTCTCCCCAACCCATATTCCACCCCTGGACATAACATTTTGATTCATTCCCAAAATCTAAAATTGAACGCTACAGTTTCTGGTAATGAAGGAATGTGAACTATTTTACAAACTAAATAATGTCTACTAAATACCTTGTGCATATGGAGCAGCAGGTTGCATTGATTTGCCATCATCGAATTCCGCCCCATCAGAGTCGTTCTGACATTTTGCAGCCTATCACAATACAAAAGTAATATCTGAGCGTTCCTTTGTTTTTTTATTTCACATTATTTTTCTAATTACTAAGAATTAATGATTCATCAGAATTCCAGAAGTAACAATTTATATGCATAATCGCATTATGAAAACATGGCTGAGAAAACAAATATAACTTACTATTTGTGGTTGAGAGCTTTGTGGAGTACTTGAAGTTGTCAGACTAGTTGAACCGCCCGGATTCTCAGCTGAGAAGACAGGCACACCCATTTCAACACCTATAATATTTTCAACTATTACCATGATCTGGCAAAGAATGTGGATTGTGATGTATATTATTTACAAGTCCTTATTTTATTGTTTTATTGATATTACGAATATCATTAAAAAAATATTTTGATTGCTGGCACGCTCCTACTATCTATGAGCCTGTAAGCTTCAGCCTATTCGGCATATTAGATAATCCAAATCGAATATTTCATTCCCAAAAAACGTATTTAAATGTAACATCTATCTTAGCTGACTGATTAGCAATCTGATTTTAGCAATGTATAAGCTGTAGATTTATTTACTCACAATTAACATAAAACTGTTGTTCATTTATCCACATATAACAGAGGAAATTCATTAATCAATATTACTCATACACGATACATTTGGTCACTGGTTATTTATTTATATTTTTTATTATATATGCTTGTTCAATTTTTGAGGTTTAGGAATTCAATAAATAGTATTCTCTGTTTATTTGTCAAAATTATTTCTTTTGTTACGTAATAAAAAAATCAATATGAACAATATGAACCAATATGAACGAACCAGTTTCCATGTTATCACTGTCACTAATTGAAGATTGTATTTCAGATTCTTCATCACTATCAAATCTTCCTTCTAGAAAGAAATTATCATTAGTTAACAGTTTAATGCTAGCAGAGAAAGTTGTGGGGGTATTTAGTACCCCGTGGAAACTGTCCCCCTAGTTTTCTGTGACATTTAGGCGATAGGCTAGGTCGCTAGGACAACACCATGCCATTAAAAATGACTGCATTGAATATTTGTTATTATTTTGTTATTAATTTTTACTGTGGTTAACAGAATGTAGGAATTTTTTTAATCAATATTATTCATTGATATTATTGTTTTGGCTCTGTTACAGAAAATTGCTTTATCCACATTGTGTAAACTGAATCAATGCAAGAATTTACTACTTGTGGTCATTTGGTTAGTTCTTCAAATCTATGCTTAGGAAATAATTTATCATACTTTGTATTACAAGCTAATTAAATTCATGGTTAAGTTCATATTACAAATAATAGCTAACTGTGTCGGAGATCATTAAACTAACATAGAACTTTAGAAATAGAGCTTACTTTTGCTTTTTGATTCTTCATTGCTTTGATCAGATTCTTCAACATTTTTCCGCTTGACAGATTTGTCTAAATTCAGAATTTTAATTTTACTTGAAATGATACGAAAACAATATTATGAAGTATTGCATTGTCATCAGTATACACAGGAATCATACAGTCACATGAATGCTTGTGACATCATAATAACTGCACTGTAAGATGGTTTCAATGATAATTTATCACTTGAAACTCAAAAACTAACTTCAAAATTATCAAATACTCTTAAAATAGGCCTAAGAGCAACAGGCTCAAGCAATTCAGGATAATTCCTCTTATACTTGTATATCAAATAATTATAATGAGTTATGAAGCAGATGTGAGTTTCAAATGTAAGGACATCTGCAAAACTTATCGGTTCATGATAATAAATCTGTATGAATGTATCACCTGGCTGATTGCTGATGGAGTCCATCGTTTTAATATGGACTGTCACATTGTCCAAAGTCATTATTTCCATCTTTGATAGGCGCTCAACATCTAAATCAGAAAATACCCAGTTCATGTTATTTTCCTTCTTATAATGTCAGTAAATTATGCACCTTACAAATACTAGTGCAAACTACCCAATATTTATGGTGCAAACTATTTCCATAAAAAACTTTCAACGCTTTGTACATTATTTAACTATTCGAAGCCTGGCCCCAGATTAAATCCAAATCAA
>QXVX01001406.1:0-19886 GCA_013436065.1 Halocynthia aurantium | reverse complement strand
GTTAAATACATTGAATAATAATAGTGGTACTGTAAATAATCCACGGGCGATATTTATTATAATAATAGGTAGGTACGAGGAAGCAAAGTTTATCTACAAATGAGCCTCTAAACGGAAATGGCTTAAACAGCAAATTTACATATGATATAATGTGTATTCTTTCGCTGTAATACAATTTTTGTAGTCCTTGAACATGATACAAAACACTATACAATAACAAATACACGGAATTAATAACCTATCACTCAAAAGTAGCATATCATGGAAGGTTTAATACATTGAATAGTAGTCATACTGTGAATACTCCGCGGGCGATATTTATGATAATAATATAAGGTACGTGGGAGCAAAGTTTATTTACAAATGAGTTTCTAAACTAGAAATGGATTTGACAGCTAATGTACATGTAAATTTTTACTGAAACATGCTTTATTAGTCCACTGACACAAAACATGTAATTTTTACTTGAGCATAGTAGTCATAAAACAATAATTTGAAAGAATCCTTATAAATGCACGACAAAGACATAAA
Source organism: Halocynthia aurantium (assembly GCA_013436065.1). NCBI lineage: Eukaryota > Metazoa > Chordata > Ascidiacea > Stolidobranchia > Pyuridae > Halocynthia > Halocynthia aurantium. The sequence continues at coordinate 19,355 of QXVX01001406.1, read as the reverse complement.
AGTAAGCGCAATCAACTTGCGGAAGAATATAACTTTCATTAAGGTATTAAAGACAAAATTTTATAGTCATTACGATTGGAAGCACTAGCACTATTTTTCTTAGGAATCATGGATAAAGCTGCGAAACAGTTACTTTACTATAACAATAATTTAAAAGAATTCTCTCAACAGCCATATTTAAGGAAGCTGATATCTAATAGGCCCCGGGACACATCTATATACCTCACTGTTTTCTGTTACAGTATTTGCCATTCACTATACACTATACAGCAATACACTACAGCATAACCTTTGTTTCATTGAGCAAGACGAGAAAATATTCTCTACTAACGCAAGTAGGGACAAATTGATACATTGTAAAGCTTATGGTTTGTCGTCGCAATTATTGTCCATGTGTTTATCGCAACGTCAAAAACTTCAATTGACTGAGGTGAACTTATACATCCACCAATCGCATAAAGCTTGTTGTTCGCAACACAGGCTCCGCATCTTAAACGCGCAACTCTCATATCAGCTTTATTTTCCCATTTGTGAGAAAGAGAGTTATAGCATATCACTCGTGGATTTCCCAACAGATAAATTTTTCCCTTATGCTCTGCCAAAGTAGCTAAGGTAGTTACTCCACTTGTTGCTATAAAAGTTTCTGTTATATCTTGAGGATTGAATCGTATTATTTGGGAATTTGGTAAACCGGTTTTTACATAAATGTAATCATTAGTAGCTGTAGCCATGACTTGTTTGAGACACGCATAAAAGGTGTCACAATAATTATCAGTCCACTTGTCATCTCTTGAATCATATTTGGACATTCTTCCTCCTCCAAGCACGTAAATGCAATTTTGAAAAACAACTGCTGTTGAACCGGTAAGCCAACTGCTCATTTTTGCTCTTTTTTTCCAAACCTTTCCTTTCTTCTGATATAGTAATCCCTCACTGAAGAAGTAAAGTTGATTCTTGACATTCAAAAATTGTGCAGAGTTGCGTACATCTTCTGGTGCCTCTATGATATCAAACCATTCCGAAGACCTCACATCGAACCCTTGAATCATATTGGTGTCGCGGTCCAGAATAGCAATCGCATTAGCTGTCTCGGTCGCTATTTCTTCATGACTTAACTTGAGGTAGAGAACATCAGTTACCATTTCTTTGCACTTATCAGATTCCTTGACCAGGGTTTCTGTTCGAATCACTCGCTGAATAAAGTTTACCGTGAATACATCGAGCTCAATGCATTCCAACAACTCAGGAAACAATGTCTTGCGACTGTCGAGATCATGCTTCACCCATCTTATTGCGACATCCCACTTCGCATTTTCATGTTTGTAACTTTCCGAAGATTGAAGATAGGTCAAAATATCTTCCTTAGTCAGCTCCAGAATTCCATTGGTTTTTGTCATTTGTATGAAATTATTTGCAATGAATTTGTTTACGGCTTCATTGACATTACTGCTGTTGCAATGCTGATATAGATTACTTAGTTTCTTCAGCATGAAGCAGTTTTGAAGGTTTATGTATGATGACAGTGTCAGATAATTTGAGAACAAAATTCCAATTACATATTCTTCAATCGTAGGACACGATTTCACATGAGCGTTGTTTAAAACAGTATTCAGAACGAATGGCACTGAGAATGATTCAATCTTTGCAGATTTCATGAGACTGATCAAACATTCTTTTCTTTCTTCGGCATCATGCTTCACCCATCCCACTATTGCTTTCCAAAGCATATTGTGTTTCTTCTCACTGCATGAACCAATGTAACCAGTCACTTCTTCTTCTTCCAGGAGATAAAAATCATTCGTCGCTATGACAACTCCAAAATTATCTTTCCTGGTTTTATCTGCTATTCGTTCTGTTTCTTTATTTGCATATTGAATGGATAATTTGTGTACAAACAAACAATTTTCTGGAGTTATCTTATCTTTCAAATATCCAAAAGCCTGGTTTTTAAGCTTGAACAGCTGCATTCTATCAGCTGCTTGCACCATAGCTGAAACATTGTTCATATCTACCATGACTTGACCGGTATACATGAAGTCTATGCATTGCTTCACTGCCTCCGACTCCAAGTCTTTCATTTCTACGAATCCTTGCTCTGTTTCCTTCATTTCATGCGNAAAAATAATGATGCCGGTGTTCCAGATGGTGGTACTGCCGGTACTGGATTACCAAATGAAAATACAGAACCTGTCACATTACGAAACGCCTTTGCAGTTTTTTTTTCTGTCATACTTTTTAGGAATACTACCGCCTACAGTAAAATTTACTGTAATAGAAAGAATACCATCTGAAACTAACCTAAAATCTTATGGCCTAATTGTAATGGTGTAATAGATTCAGTAACAGTAGGATGCCATATCCCAGTACAGTTCATGATTGGTAGTTCTATGTCTTTTTACCCAACAAAATTACATTCTCGTTGAACGTGATGCCCCGTGGAACGCGGGCATCGTCCTTTTATAGCTACCATCCTGCATAAACAGTCTATTCTATCACTATGGTAACTTTTTTAGGCCGCGTCACAGTAACACATTGCCTTTTGTGATAAAGTTGTAAAGAATGGAAAATGCTAGCCTAAACATAACTTGGGAAATAAAAGATTTGGCACCACACCTTATCTTGTTGCACGCTAATGTGTTTGAAAAATTCTGATCTGGCGTATAAGCTATTATTCTCTGAAGAATGTCTGAATTGAATAGACTGAAAGCTAGTTCTATTGTTGGTTTTTTATTGTTCTCATTTTCTCGACAACAGTCAGTCGACAACAACAGTGATCACTATATATATCTTTAATCCTTTGTATAGCTTCTGTTATTATATTTCTTTACACTTTTTGCTTCGCGCAGTTAGTTCATGCCTTCCTACCACAAATTGCCTTCATTCTGTGAGCTTCTTTTGTTGGTTTGGTTCTGCTTGAAGTATTACCATTGATGCAATGACTCCTATCATTGTACCATAATGTGCACTGGAGCAATGAGAAAGTGGTTAAATTGATAAATATGAGTAGAAAGGAAACTCTTGTCTCCTCTAGCTCAGTGATCCATGTTATATTCCTTCTCTCGTTTTCCTCATTCCTCCCCCATTTCGAATTATCCTCTATAACTATTTTCAAAACACTATACAATAACAAATACACGAAACTAATAACCTATCACTCAAAAGTAGCATATCATGGAAGGTTTAATACATTGAATAATAGTAGTGGTACTGTGAATAATCCCCGGGCGATATTTATGATAATAATATAAGGTACGAGGAAGCAAAGTTTATCTACAAATGAGCCTCTAAACAGGAAATGGGTGTATAATGTTTGTAGTCCTTGAACATGCTTTATTAGTTCACTGATGCAAAAACAAGTAATTTTTACTGTAGCATAGTAGTCATATAACAATAATTTGAAAGAATCCATATAAACACATGACAAAGACGTAAAAGTAAGCTTAATCAACACACGGAAGAATATAACTCTCATTAAGGTATTAAAGGCAGAATTTTATAGTCATTACGATTGAAAGCACTATTCTTTTTTCGGACCCATGGATAAAGCTGCAGCCATAACAGATAGAAATTTTCAACATTACCAGATAAATCTGATCTTAATTTCATTCAAAATATCAGTACTAGTACTTTCACCAATATGGTACAGCTTAAACAGACTCATTGATAGGCTTGGAGCCACCTATTCCCCTTACTGAATGCTCTCTAACCTGAAAACATGTTGATAGTGGTCGACTGGTCCTAAAAAACGTTTGGGTAACGAGCTGGGACCGCTGGGTTGGATAAAATATACTGATAAAAATTGTATTGGAAAACTCCTTAAATATTTGCTGCTATATATTGAAAAGTCTTTTCTGATGTTCCATTATTGTTATTGAACAATGGAACCTATAGTTATATCCTACTTGTTGGCACCTCTACATGCTATGGACTAATGGGACCAATCTAATAGGTGACAGATGCCCGGGCTTGCAATTACTACTAATGCATATAGATATAGCACAGAATCAGGCTCATCACTATGCCATGTATTGAGTCCCCTCTATGGATGCTTCCTATGATATGGAATTTCTACTAACGCAAGTAGGGACAAACTGATACATTGACAAGCTCATGTTTTGTCGTCGTAATTACTCTCCATTCGTTTATTACTATCGCTTCAAACTTCAATTGTCTGATTAGTATCTCTTCTCCGAACTCATCATCAGACGTCTCTTCTTCGGACTCATCATCAGACGACGGCTCTTCGAACTCATGATAGTCTATCTCTTCTGACTCATCGTTTCTCTTGTCATCATAAACTTCAATTGACTGAGGTGACTTTTTACATCCACCAATCACATAAAGCTTGTCGTTCGCAACACAGGCTCCGCACTTTGATCGCGCAATTTTCATATCAGCTTTTTTTTCCCATTTGTTAGAAAGGGAGTCGTAACATGAAACTGTTGAATTTCCAAACAGATAAACTTTTCCATTATACTCTGCCAAAGTATCAGCCGATTGTACTGTTGTGCTTGACATAGGAATGCTTTGCAAAGTGTGAGGATCGATTCGGTTTATATTCAATTTATGTTGGTCATACATATAAATGTGATCACTAGTAGCTGTAATTGTGACTGGTTGCATGGGCAAGCGAAATTGTGAAAGTATATTTTCACTCCACTTGTCATCTTTTGGATCATATTTCTTGATCAATAGGCTCCTTTTGCCTTTTCCTAACGCATAAATACAGTTTTGAAAAACAACTGCTTTGTAACCGGCAAAGCAACTGCTCATTTTTGCTCTTTTTTTCCAAACTTCTCCTTTCTTCTGATATAGTGACCCCCCAATCAAGAAGTAAAGTTGATTCTTGACATTCAGAATTTGTGCAGAGTTGCGTACATATCGTGGTGCCTTCATGATATCAAACCATTCCAAAGACCTCACATCGAACCCTTGAATCATTTTTGTTTTGTGGTCCAGAATAGCAATTGCATTAGCTGGCTTCGTCGCTATTTCTTCATGACTTAACTTAAGGCAAAGAGCATCGGTCACCATTTCCTTGCACTTTTCAGATTCCTTGACCAGGGTTTCTGCTCGAATCACTTGTTGAATAAAGTTTACCGTGAATACATCGAGCTCTATGCATTCCAACAACTCAGGAAACAATGTCTTGCGACTGTCGAGATCATGCTTCACCCATCTTATTACGACATCCCACTTCGCATTTTCATGTTCGTAACCTTCCGAAGTTTGAAGATAGTTCAAAATATCTTCCTTAGTGAGCTCCAGAATCCCATTGGTTTTTGTCACTTGTACGAGATTCATTGCAATGAAATTGTTGACAGCTTCATTGACATTACTGCTGTTGCAATGCTGATATAGATTACTTAGTTTCTTAAGCATGAAACAGTTTTGAAGGTTAATGTGTGATGTCAGTGTCAGATAATTTGAGAACAAAATACCAGCTACATATTCTTCAATCATAGGACGTGATTTCACATGAGCGTTGTTTAAAACAGTATTCAGAACGAATGGCACTGAGAATGATTCAATCTTTGCAGATTTCATGAGACTGATCAAACATTCTTTTCTTTCTTCGGCATCATGCTTCACCCATCCCACTATTGCTTTCCAAAGTACATTGTGTTCCTTTTCACTACATGAACCAATGTAACTAGTTACTTCTTCTTCATCCAGGAGATGAAAATCATTCGTTGTTATGACAACTGCAAAACTGTCTTTTCTGGCCTTATCTGCTATTTGTTCTGTTTGTTTATTCGCATATCGGGTGGATAATTTGTGTACGAACAAACAATTTTCTGGAGTTATCTTATCTTTCAAATGTACAAAAGCGTGGTTTTCAAGCTTGTGAACCTGCAATTTATCAGCAGCTTGCAATATAGCTGAAACATTGTCCATATCTACCATGACTTGACCAGTATACATGAAGTCTATGCATTGCTTTACTGCTTCAGACTCTAAGTCTTTCATTTCAACGAATCCTTGCTCTGTTTCCTTCATTTCATGCGAAAACATTGCTTTGAAATAATCAGAGCAAGCTGCAAGTACGACGCGATGAACAGCGAACGATTCGTCGCCCACTTTGATTGTGAAATCACAAATGAATTCGTCCTGTCTCAGTTTATTGAGAGAGGAAAGAACATCTATTGCTTGTTCTGTGCGTACTCCTGCTACTGTTGAGCTATTTATATTTTCTGCTGGTGATGGTACAAACGTAAATGATGCCGGTGTTCCAGATGGTGGTACTGACGGTACTGAATTTCCACATAGAGATCTAGAACCTGTCGCGTTACAAACCGCATTTGTAGTGTTTTTTTCTGTCATACTTTCTAGTAATACTACCGCCTACAGTAAAATTTACTGTAATAGAAAGAATACCATCTGAAACTAACCTAAAATCTTATGGCCTGATTGTAATGGTGTGATAGATTTGTCATGATTTCTTTAATCCTTTGTATAGCTTCTGTTATTCTGTTCTGTATTTACTCTTTCTCTTTTGTGTATGTAGTTCATACCTTCCTGTCACAGATTGCCTTCATTCTGTGAGCTCAGGGCGTATTTCTATTAGTCATTATGTCAATATTTGTTGTTTGATCAGGCTGAATATGAAAGAAGAGAATCACAAACAACACAGACGCCGCTAACTGATCCCACAGCGTCTACAACAGCAGCAGCAGCAGTAGAAGAAACAGGAATAAATATAAACGCGATAACAGAGGAAATACCAGGTTAGAATTATTGGAGGCGTTTTTTGTTCAACGTGGGTCATCTCTAGGCCATCTATTACATTATACTGAAATAACTAAACAACACCTGCATTTCCGATGATATGACTGTCTGATGCAAATCAACATAGAATAAAACTCAAGTTAAATACATTTTCGAAATCATCATTTATTATGAGAAAAAAATATTCCTAAACATCATTTTCAAATTTACCCCAAGTGGAGAGTGTGTTCCAATGTTGGGAATAATATTTCTATAACTTTACTGATAGTGCGCTTCGCTGAGCTAGAGGATTAATTGCCAAGCCTTCTAAGTACAAGTGATGTACTAGACACCACATTATTATTATATAAATAGAAAGTTGGATCAAGGAGGCTGATAAAGAGATTAAATGTTACATTGGGGACCACATGATGTAACATAAAATTAAGATTTCCTTCTATTTTTGTAATTTTATTCCAAGGTCTGGATGAAAAATCAGTGGAAGAAATGCAAGAAATCCTGTCTGACGAAGCATTGATGACTGAAATGATCAGTGAAACTGAATCCATGAAAAAATATAGACAAGAGAAAGAAGAAGTGTTGAAATCGATTGAGGAAACTGCAAGTATGTAACCTTTGTACATGTCATATTGGTTGTTCAAACTCGGAATTGTTCAAAGCCCGAATCTCTTTACCCCATAAGAAATAATGGAAAGTGAATTAATCTATTCCCAGACCCTAATCAAACCCATTGCATGCTTAAACTTATACATCTACATGTACAAATGTTCCAAATAAAATGATTGCACTCTGAGGTAAAGATTGCCCTGTGAGGTAAAGATTGCTCTTCAAGTAGAAACATGTGTCATACTTCACACAGCTGGGGTTAGGGAAGTGCAGCTGCAGCAATATTCCATCCTCCCTCTGAAATGTTGAAATTCCTCCTTCAGTAGGATCCCCAAAATACCTCCCGGCCCCAGTGAGCACTCGATTATCCAAACAAATTTTACCGAATCCTCGATATCTAACCTGTCATCTGTATATCATTTAAATCAAATGAATTTAATGAAAAACATCAGACCGTACAGTATTGTATTAAACCCATTAAAATGATTTCATATTTACAGATCAGAACTTAACTTTCTCTCAAAAACTCAACGAATCTCGCGAAATACTCGTCAAAGAGAACGATGAATGCCGATCGTTGAAAGAGAAATGGGATAAAAACATGAAAGTGTATCTGGATGCTTCTGAGGTGAGAGCTCTACCTTGCAAAGATCCTAAAACTATAATATACTTGGCCGGGCAGAGCTAGTAATGAGCTCGGGTCGGATGGAAAATTCAAATTGCTCATTAAGTAATTTTGTAATCGAGCTTGATCAGTGGTTCTTAACCTTTTTAGTGATCGACACCTTCTTGAATCTGGAAATAAGTTCGCGCACTCCCTTTTATATAAAGGAAATTTCATTTATTGCAAGATCATTTTATTGAAAAATAGCTACATCAATATACATATGCATTCATAATAATACTTCTGAAGCGAAGCTCCTATTTGAAAGAGCCATGCGTAAGTCATCACTTGCATTTGAGCGATTTCTGGCTTTTGTTTTATGTGAAGAAGTAATGAAAATCCCATTTCCCACGGGTAGGTGGTGGCAAATGGTTAAAGTGTCTGCAATGCTGTACAAACATGTACATAAAAATTATATTTGATTAAAGTACAATCTCTCTCCTCAATGGGTCTTCACAAGTTGACTCATTTCACAGTATCAACATTGAGAACCACTGAGACTACTGGTTTAACTGTCAGCTGTGGATAAGGTTTTAACTGTGTACATCAGAATTGTTCTAAGTCCAGTTTTTCAAATACGCTTCCTTGCACCCCCAGGCTGAGAACCACTGTGCTTGATACAATGATATATGTATCGGTACAAACATGTACATGACAAATTATATTTGACTTTGCAATATATCTCAGTACATTTCAGTACATGGGTTTTCACTCATTTCACAATATCAATATTTTTCACCCAAGGCTCATTTGCTCCTCTACTAGTGGGAACCTGGGATTGCAAGTTGTCCTAGAACTCTTGAGAACCACTGAGAATATGTTATTCATTAATTTGTACATATCTACGTTGATCTCAATGCCTGGTACCACTTGTATTAGTAACTAGGTGATAAAATTCCAACTTTTTTTAGTGGTTATCGCTCAACAACCTTTCTCTAACAATGAAAGTTTCAGCAGCTGAGGCCGAGGAGAAGTCGGAAAAAATTGCAGAAGAATTTCTCGAAGGAAAAATAAATGTCGCTGAATTCGCAAAGGAGTTTGTGAAGACGAAAGCGGTGAGATCCACATTCACTCACTCGTTTAATTTAAGCGAGAGAAATATCAAATCACTTATATTATTATTTATCAGAATGACTCTGCTTCAGCAATCCTTTATCCTTGGTAATCAGCTCGTGCATCTCATAAATTTCAGCAAACGGAAAGGTGCATACCCATAGTCGTAACCAACATAAGTGATTAGATACTGTTGCTATGCAAATCAAAAATAAGCACAAATATATTTTTCAGGACAGTGTTATTCAAAATAGGCACAAATCTTAGAAATAAGCATGATCTGGTAGCCCTGATTATACTGATGGGCGTTGCTTAGTTGTCTTATACTGTATCACATGAAACTTACGATATAGCTTATCCCATTGTTACTATTATCATGCACCACCATATATACTGGTATTCCGAATCTACCTTCCAATAAATTCAAGAGATGACCATTAATTATTGCAATTAATTAAGTCTCGACGTGCCAAGCTTATTTTTTTAACACTTTTTTCATCCTTCGATTTCAATTTAAGTCCATCATGAAGTTTACAATTCTTCTTTCAGACGTCCAACTCAAGGAAGGCAAAGGAAGATAAAATACATCACTTCATGCTTGTTACCTCATAATAGGTGATTCATTCGAATTACTTTTCTACACTAGAGGTGCATTACATGCAATGATTCAATTCAAACCGGTCAGATATCGAATGTATATGAAATCTCTTATCTTACTGGTACTGATAAGATAAGGGAAAATTTATTTTGATTCTATTACCTAATAAACTACAGGTCTGTTGCCTGTAAATTAACCTAATCAATCGGATATATGTATATAGTTCATGTTGTGAATAAGATTGATGTTTGCTTTCGTGTTGTTGCGCGACATTATACGATACAATGAGAAATACTGCCACACTAGGTATCATACTAGCTGGAACACATTGCATTATTTAATCAGTTCAATCATTTTTCCTTTCATTTATTGGGACATTGCACATTTATTCGAATTGATATTCAAAATTTCACTGTACAATATACCTAATTCCTATATATATACCTATTCATTCTAAGTATCATAGGCGCACTTACAATTCTTCTGAAAATATGGTAATGTAGAGACATATTTAGCATTTTACATTATATATTGGAATTCATATCTAGTATTTAGCTACTTTAAATTCCATGGATTTTTGGGTAGTACTTTTTGTATGTGTAGCCAGAGTTTGTCAGTTCCACTAGTGAAAAATTGTCTCAAAATCTTGCTAACTTGCTGATGCTCAATCTGATCATTGACCAGTTGAAGCGATGGATTAATGGGCCACTAGAAGGTGAAATTTTGGTGTACAGTAATGTTATTTAGTCTTTTGGGTGTCACCTTTACGTACACACTGGAATATTAATGGTTAATGCTGTCCATTGTACTTGATAATTACTAGTCTGTGCTTGTTGCCGCTGTGCCCTTTCACGCTTGTTATTGCGCTTGTTATTCTGATCCAATGCTATAAAGCATAGGCTGGTTTTTTGGTCCTTTACTATATTGATGTTGAATGCGTACAGGTCCTTCTGTGATAAAAAAATTACAGCAAAATACGTTCAGAGTGAGCATTTTCCCAGGCATTGTAATTGTAGTATATTAACAATTAGATCACGTACTACTATTCATTCATAAAAGCTTATAAAAACACCATTCACTAATCCAATTTCACAACATAACCACTTTTATTGCAGTATTTAACTGTTCTATCGTGTGCACTTAATTGAAGTCTTAAATTAAAAAAAATATGAGAGTTATTGGTAGCTTTGTCTTATGTTGGAGTGTAATGTGTGTATTAATGACATCTGGAAGAAATGAAGAAAGTCACAACAGTAGTTCAATATGATATACAGCCTTAGATTAAAAATATGTGGCCATTTTTACTGATATCCGGCACCAAAATATTTTGGGGGATTCGGTATATTACACGGAACCACAGCACCTGGCGCGAAGTTTAAGCTGGGACAAATTTCATATAAACATATAAATTATGTGGAGATCCCACCCTGCAACTAGTTTTCTCGTAATGTGTTGTAGAATGAAAGACCTTAGTAGAATTGGTTTTAAAATTATTCAAAATCGAGGCTTGGGAATAAATTACTTCGTGTAAGATGTATGGAAAGGCAATGATTCCTGATTCATCGGCAGATGAGATCTACTGCCAGATTATATGTAAATGGAAATGCATGCGTAATGCATAACGGATGCTCCTACAAAGCAATAAGGAATGCAATGGACGTTAGTTCTTCTATTCTTAGTGAATAAACAGTTCATAGTCTTGTATCATGCCCTCAAGACGTCGTAGGCGCGCGGGAAAACGTCAAAAAGGAAGAAAACAAGCGCAGAAGCGAAAAAGGTATTTGTTTTTAAACTGAATACGGTAGTTATTCCGTGTGGGACATGAATAGCGACTAAATGAAATACCACGGTACCACAGTTATATCCAGCTAGTACACGTAATCTGGCACGTCGTTTGTAAATAATAACAGCTGACGATTTGTTAGCGTCATAAAAATGTATATATACAATTCCTAGCCAAAGCCCAAACTAAGTTCTATATCGGGGACGTATACCCCACCCTAAGTATCACAGTATACTGTTATTTGGGTCAAGTTGGGGATATGGTTAGTGTTAGATGCAAGGGTTGGGGTAATGGGTTTGTTGTTATCATTTTACTGCAATATAAAGTAAACTGAATTTCAATTTCAGTATCGAAATACTTGTATGGGTTGAGACCCATGAGTTACAGATTCTGTATCATTTGATACTTAAGAACTTAATTACATTATGGAGCCAAATACTTGTGATTTCGAAACCTTGTAAATTTAGAAAGTGATTTGTAGAGTAATGTAGAGCTTTATATAGCACGCTAATAATATAATTTGGTTTTCAGACCAATGGATTTTGATGATACAACGATTGCTTCACCATACAATGACAGTTTACACATCCAACATCCAATTGATTGTGAACCTGCAATAAAGAAAATGTTCCTGTGGTGTTATAATGTGAGTCAATACCCTAATTTCACTAAGCCATTCACAAATCACACTCGGAGAGAATGAAGTAGTTCCTGTGTATATGCTATGTAGACGACTTGCACACGTAGGTCGGTATATTCTAAATAAGGTTGTATGAAATAAAACTTGAACTTCAAATTCAGTTTACTTTATATTGAGTTAAAATGATTGAAACACATAAAAAAAATTACTTTTTATACTTACAGAAATTATGTAATGCCTTAACAGACTCGTTTACTATTTTAATTTGCTGCTTGACCACCCTTTGCTATGCAGTGACTAGTTATACCCTTGTCTGAATAACATTCATTCTATTCCAGCAATTGCCTTCTGTTAAACAACCCTTCCACCTTGTTTATCATATCCTGTTCCCAACGAGACATCTTGCGAGTGAAATCGAAGATGTGAGAGAACAGCTTTCCGCTGTCAAAGTGGAATTGAACAATCTTCAGCAGAAATTCAATGAGTTTGAAATAAAGTTTAAGGACGGATCACCATATATCATAGGTTGTAATAAAATGAGCAACTCTCTTTCATTCTCAACCTCTTGTCCCATTCCTCCCCCTCCTCCACCTCCCCCGCCTCCTCCTCTTCCTTCCCTTGTCACGAGATCAAGTACAAGAAAAGCAGCAGATACAAAAGTAAGTAAAATTCAGTTATCCGTCAACCCTCTGGTCCCAGTGGTGCCGGATAGGAGACAGTGTGACGGGTCTCCCTATGTTATTTACTGTATAATTATTCCAGTCAGAAATTCTACAAACTTTAATTTACTTTCAGACTTCTGCATGCAATGTAATGCTACAAGATATCCTGAAGGTTAAACTCAAGAAATCAGAATCAAATGCAGATCAAAGTGATGAAAACCAGAAGAAAAAAACCGTTAGTCAACTTGCTAGAACTGTACAGTATATTGTTTATGTAACTTAGTCTTAGTGTACAGGTGCCTGTAACACTGTGTGCCTGTAAGTACTGTGACCCATTATAATTCTAAATGAGTGCCCATGTCAACTTGCTAGTACTGCACAGTACAATATTTTATATATCATTCTAATGTTCAGGAATCTATACCAAGAATCACATTGTCTGATTTGAAATCCGTGAAGTTAAAATCTACCTCACAAACCGAACCAGGAAGGGAGAAAGAAAATAAAACTCCAAAATCCTCCGTACTGAGAAAGGTAAGTTTAAATAGGGAAGATGCCGGGGTGGTGGAATTATTATGACGCTGGACTGCAAGTCAAAATACTTTACGGCTTCGCGGACCCCAGTTTGATATTTCACTTGCTATATCATTTTTTGTTCAGGACTCGAAGCCAAGAATCACATTGTCTGATTTGAATTCCGTGAAGTTGAAATCAACCTCACAAACCGAACCAGGAATGGAGGAAGAAAATAAAACTCCAGAATCTGTTGTACTGAGAAAGGTATGGACTAAAGTAAAGATGAGATTCTACCAAGACTTGGGTTCTAAAACAGGTCTGGGCTCAAGGGAGCCTGTGTGAATATTCCGGGGAATAATATTTTACAGTAAATCCTTGGATTATAGATTTAACGATCAGTAAAACTAATATTACAGTGTTTGGCTGTTACCTGTGTTTTTTATTTATGTAGCAATTGCTGAATTTTATAACACTTTGGATGGCTGTGGATTACCATTTTAATTTTTGGCTCCCAACTTGAAATATCTGGCTCTTAAGTCTGGCCACCACTGATACGATTTTATTTTGCAGACACTAAGGCAAACTAAAATCAAACGCAGCCCAGGCGGTACGCCGCTCACCAAGCGAAATTGCAGTCAGTCAACCGCCACCGGTCCGACTGCAGATATCACAAGAGCATTGAGAAGAAAGTTCAGAGTAAGATTCTTTGAAAATTTGAACATAGAAAATAACTTGCACGATTTTAAACCTTTGAGGTATAGCAGGACCTGGTCCATTTAGAGCAGGGCTTCCCAACGGGGTTTCACAGCGTGATCACAGGGGGTCTAAAAAAACTGATAAACGGAATAGGGGTGTGGTTTCCTTGTGTACGGGTTTTATAAAATACTAAGTACACTAAGATTAAGTAGTTATATCAAGCAGCAAGTAGTATAATTTGACCATCCCCCAAAAAATCCTGGCTTAATCAGTGCTTGGGGGTCCGCAGCGAAAAAAGGTTTGGAAGCTCTGCACTATACTATATAGTCTCGCCTCCTATTTGCATAGCTGGAAATAGCTTATACTGTATAATGAAAAATGGAAAAGTAATTTTATTTTTTATTTTTCTATAGTCCATCAGAACTTCACCTCTGCTTGAAATCGGTAACACGTCAAGTCCAATGTGAGAAGTATATTTAAGAAAAAATATATCGTATTTAAGATTAGGATAATAATAATTCTTTACATAGAGAGGTTTTATTTAACACTGGGCTGTATGAGGGGGGGGGGCTGGATCCTGATACAACCATTCTTCTTTCTATTATATTGTATTTTTACTGTAACCTTTCTTTATTTACTTACACATATATTCACCATTGTTCCAATTTCTGCTGTATTCAGTACAGTAACATTCTGTACAGGTGTTTAGACCTGAAGCATTAAGCTTTGGTGTGTAGTACACTATATCAGTTTTTCTCTGGGGTCTGGAGTATTTTTATCATGTCAGTTTGAATACACAGAGTTTGCGTCTATTTCTCCCTTAACCAGCTGCTTACACCATGTTCACGTTACTGTGTGTATAACGTTTGATTACCATACATCCCTTTTTTACCGGCATTGTCCCGTTTTAAAGGCCTATCTTTTGTCGCAGTGTTGTTACTTCTTCACGTATACAATTATTTTAATGTAAGCTTTTTATTCTATTTCTAAGAAAAATATTAATTCATTAAACTGCAATAACCGGAGAAGCTTGTGATTGTTTTGGAAATCATCTCAACATCATAGCAGGTATATTCAAGTTAACTACTGTACAATGTAGAGATCGAGTATTGGTGATGTGGGGGATGTAGCAGTAGCTATATGAGAATGTAATTTGTATGATTAGCGATTGTAAA
Source organism: Halocynthia aurantium (assembly GCA_013436065.1). NCBI lineage: Eukaryota > Metazoa > Chordata > Ascidiacea > Stolidobranchia > Pyuridae > Halocynthia > Halocynthia aurantium. The sequence continues at coordinate 4,233 of QXVX01001406.1, read as the reverse complement.
ACAGGCGAAGTGGAGATTTGATAGAAGTTAAAATTGGGAGATCTCGAAGAACGTTGAGACAAGTGAATTTTATACCTTTCGCGCCTTTGAAGATGCAAAACGCGAGGTTACCATGACATTATCTGCAGCGCTGGTAGAACGCGTCATTTGATTTCCATAATAGGAAATGTGCTGTATGTATCGCAGTGTGCAAACTGGGAGTATCGCTACGACCAGTTTCGCCGGCGGTAAATACCCTTCATTTCTTCTAGATGAAGTTTAAGGATAGTTCTATTCAAGGGATTGAAGGTTCACGTGATTTTTAACGATCACTAAACCAGATTTCTGATGGAAAATGTTTGAATTGTCAACGAAAACGCGTAGTTTTTCAAGCGTGACTGATTTTTTTTCCCAATGAAAATATTTATTGTCGCAATGACGTCATCCGTCTAGCTTTCCATGCACTGACTTGCTGGTGGTAACAACGCGTTAGTGAATGTTTTTGTTTAATTCTTTATTTTCTTTCTTATTTCCAGCTTATTATTGTTAACTACTAGCCAATTACTCGTGTGTTTCGCTCAACATATATTCGAATCTTACACCGAACTTGGAATATGGAGTGGGACGTGCAGTCGAAGCCTAACAATATCCCGACGAAACAACCGGAGGTACATTTTTAGGCGTTTTCTTTTGTTTCGTCTTTAGCGTGAGATAAATAGTTTTTTTAATCATCTCATTGTTTTCTCGTAACTTCGTTCAGCGACTCTCACCTGGCTAATGACGATTTAATATTAAAGTAATATATTTATACATGGAATCAGTAAATGGACTAAAAATTTAAATGTACATAATGAATGTAGGTAAGGTTTATTAACTTTAATAAGCTGTATTGTATAACCAGGGGTTTGGAGTTGGATCAGTGTATCATTATTAGTTCATATTCCCTGTTTGATTTTGAGTGATTACAGTTCTTGCCTCTTCATGCTGCTGTGCAGTCCGACTCCACACAAATGATTTCATCTTGAATTAAGTAGTTTATTATGCAAAATCAATTCCTAGCCGAAACCCAGTTGCAATTAAATATTTTCATCGCTTTATAGTTGATGCAAGAAGACTAATTATATATGCGTTGTTGAAGAGGTATAGGAAATGACATGATATGTACTTTGATTCATTCTCACAATCTACTGATATACCCGCTCCATAGTCAGTGTAAGATGGGGTAAAAATAGTGATATGCGACATTATATCCATTGTTACATGCATGTAGGCTTTGATTCCATTTGGAATTAAACCGCCTCAAAAGCTGATGTGATGATCATTTCATTTCTTTAGGTTTCGGCGCCTTCAACAAATGGAATGCCTCCGTTGAGCGATATCACTGTAAAACATAAAGTCGTCAGTAAAAGACGTTCGAGGACGGGTTCACTCAACACACATCACAGTGTTCCTGATGTCATTTATCGTGATAATTCAACAGCAATGATGCCTCCACTGACAAGAATAAGAAAAATTCCAATTGCTGTAAGTCAATGATTCTTCGACCTTCATCTCTCTTTGAGAACCTGCTGGATCGTTTCCTTAGAAAATATATATAAGCAGAATGTTATAATCACAATTAATATCCAGTCGTACTTAATCACATCGTCCAAACTCCGTTAAATTTCTCCTCAATAGAGCGTTCGAAGTAGGAGTATTGAACTTCATTCTTTGACTTCAACCTTGACTGTACTCCATTTTTTTCAACTTCAAAGTACAATCACAAGTAGTAGGGAACACTAACAAGCAACTGACTCATTTTATACATCAGGGCAGAGCATTCGAAACTTTTCCAGTTGGTGACACACTTTTTAAACGTAAATATTTTTTGAAGGGAGGAAGTTGGGATGACAACAGCGTCGGTCACGGTTCAGTTGCCGCTAGAATGAGAAGAGAAAGAAATCGTGCTATCATGAGAACTCAGTCAACCGCGACGAATCCTCTTTATCATTCTGTTGATACTCACGGTAACAAAATTGAGATTATCACCCTCCTAGCAGTAGTAAATCCCACTCAGGCTCCAAGGAAACAATTGGTGCCTTGAATGAGAAATTCAGTGTGCAATCGCTTTATCTACGAATATATTTCTCCTTTTCACATGATACTATCATTACAGTTCCACTTAATAGTGTTTTACCTTGATTGTGAAGGTATGTCAATATTAGGAGAGTAAATGTGTGTATGTTATATGGTGTCTGTGTTTGAACAAATCATCGATAGATCTTAATGTTTTAACTGGAAGAGGGTGTTTCTCCTGTAATGATTTCTTTATGTAGAATATTTTTAGTTTGCTTACCGATGGCAAACAGTGGAATCTCGGTTTTTGTCATTAATTAGTTCCGGGTTTAAAAAAATAACGAACATCAAGAAATTAATTATAAGCCATGGTCACTAGTAATGAATACTTTATTATCATACTATACCATACATACAATACCATACAGTACCATATTATAATATTTCATAAGTTGACTAGCTGAGATATCCGGGTGAGCCATTCAAGGACTCTGATGTAAGTGTAGGGTTTATAGTGGGCGAGGTGATTGTACTTTATATCGTAAACCCCGTGGAAACCACTACAAATAGACTCCAGCTTACAAGTGAGGAATTTCCCACAGGAACATTTTCGCAACGTTAAATATCATGTGTTTAGGAAGTGATTCTAGAGCTTCACATCTTTCCCAGCATTATATGTCAGGATAACACAGCATCACATCACCAGTTATCGTTGTATTCTCCACTACTATTTGGTCACATATATTATCATCACTAGTTCTCTGTACAATTCTATTCCCTATATAACCATCAAGTCGAGTAGAATTGTTGAGTAATGTTTACAAATTCGGGGCGTAATCGGATCATCATTTTTTTTCAAATAACGCCACCTTACGTGTACAAGTTGTCTCTGTAACATATACACGGAAATTAGCAAATTTTATTCCGTTTTTACGCCACTATGCTATTTTTTTCACTCATCTCTGTATAAATTTCTTTCAGCAAATGTGACAAGCACATTAAATCTCATAAACACGACGGCTTTGTCACCGCATCCGTCAGAGCGCTACCATGACATCAATGAGACGATACGGTATCCGTGGGAAACGCATCGTCACAATTACCATTCGGTGGCAACGAAGAGCGCTGCAGGAAGCATGTGTAACATCCCAGTATCAGGTATTTATAATCTGTCATCTTACTGTTGTTCCAAATCCATGATAATCTATGACAGGGTGGTCCAAACGCTGGCACCTGCGGCCCGCGGACAGATTTCGTCTGACTTTTGGTATACTGTACATGTAACCATAGTGTTTTAGAATCTAGTTTTACCTACTAGCTTCGAGTTGTAATGACAGACAACGAACCATTGTGGCGTAACAGTGCCGTAGTAGAGCAATAAAGAACATGAACTTGTTGCTGCAGTAAGCTGTGTGCATTGCTTTTTATTTAAGTCACGCTCCAACCTTGCCAGCTCAGTATCAGCTACTTGTAAAATTTTAAATACAGTAATCCCTCGGTTTCCCAACTTAACAGCTGGTGATTGAACACACAGATGGCTCAGGCGAAGCTCGAACCCACAACCTCTTGATTCTGCTTCTGCTTTTCATGGGCAACTCATTTATTTGCATTGATAATACAAAATTCTTACTTTTGATCAAACAGTAATAAAAATTCAAGCGATTCTATAGTCAAACTATAGTCACTGACGGGATGATGATGGACCCAAGAGGTTACTATAACCTCGGTGGAGGTCACCATCATCGCTTTAGTAACCCCTGTTTCCCAACTTAACAGCTGGTGATTGAACACAGAAATAGCTCAGACGAAGCTCGAACCCACAACCTCTTGATTGCTTCTGCTGTTGTTCATGGGCAACTCATGTATTTGCATTGATAATTCCAAATTCTAACTTTGATAAATGCAATTCAGTAATAACAATACAAAGGACGGGTCGATGTTATCTCATCATGTGAAAAACTTTCACTGCCAACTTGAGACGTTTTGAGGAATATCGATCAAACTATCTTGGTTTTTCTTCCTCATTATTTATTAATGAAGTGTATTTGACTTGGGAATAGTTTATCATAAATATTGTCTCTCTCGCTCTGTGAGAGTAATTTGGTGGTGAAAGCGTGACTGACAGGTCGGGGATCAAACATTATTGAAAATTCTTCAATACAGTAAATAAAATTTGTAATAGATTTCTTGTGCTGTTCC
>QXVX01001404.1:0-12569 GCA_013436065.1 Halocynthia aurantium | reverse complement strand
GCTGGAGTTTTCGTTTGTTGTTGCTCTTTAAAAAATATGTGGCTTTATATAAAAACCTAAATAAAGTAACGACGGGTGTTTCTATTCTGCGAATCCACCTGGGTTACAAACCGCTCATTTCGAGAGTTGTCTACAATATGAAGATATTACCCTACAGAAAACCGCTCTTTGATTACCTAAAAGAAATAATTGCAAAGAAAGGATGCCGTACTAACACTGAGAAATGATTTATAATGGGTACAGATGCCAAAGCCCAACCTTAATTATATAATTCGATTTATTGTGTATACATATCTTCTAAGTTCTGGATGAAATCTTACAGCGGGCACATCCGGGCCGTAGTTAAAAATGCTAACCTAAGTTAAGTTAATCCAACATAAAAATATCGAGAAAAATTGATGATTTATTAGGTCGAGTCAGGTTGAGAGGGACGTTTCTCCATTAAATGCGCAAGGTTGTTGTTATTGGATCCTGTTTTACCCTCTCGTTTGTTTTGTTGTTTTGTTTCGCCCCATGACCAAGGTCTTGTGTTGCAGCGAAGCGCGTTAGTCCCCGTTTGGAAATTATGAATAACTTGCACGTAAGTAATTCGTTCAGTTACACCTACATGGTTTTACTTTCACACGTTTCAGCAGAGGAATAAATTGCCGTATCCTCTATAGTCTATATAATTATGGTGTTCAGTAAAATACCTTTATGACAAAAATGTGCTGACAAACCCAAATCAAACAAGTTTGGAACGAAGTGTATTTTTCGAATAACAATTATACAGCCTGTTCTTTAAATCAGGGGTGTGCAACCTGCGGCCCGCGGGCCAAATGCGGCCCGCAAAGAAAAATTGTGCGGCCCGCGGAGAAGTGCCAATTTTGAATGGTGTGCGGCCCGCGAAACGAGTTTTTAATTTAGTTCAGTCTGGTACGTGCGAGCAATTCCAATTCCTTTGCGTTGCAAAGCCTATACCTGAGTCCAATTTATTATCTATGTCTATGAAGTAACAATGTTATCATTTTTGGGTAATAATCTGTAAATATGTGCAAGGATAAAATATTTCAATAACGCCAATACGTCTGCGACACACCTACGCACTGCAGGCGGCACACTAATGTGTCGCGACACACAGTTTAAAAGCACTGCACTAGTAGATAGTCAATGCAAAATTCAAGTGCGGCCCGCCGTCTAATCGGTTAAGTGTATTTGGCCCGCGAGTGCTACAAGGTTGCACACCCCTGCTTTAAATCATTGAAGTTTTGCTGATTTCAAATTTAATATTAAAAGTAAACTATGTATGCAGGGATTCCCCACTGATAGGGATACCAGTACTGAGTGTTAGGCGTTTGCCTACTCAGCCCTATGATAGCACTTGCCTTACATGTCATTTATTCATGTTACTTCTAGAGATGTTATCCGAAAATTCTATAATGTGTTTTGATATTTCCTACCGAAACAGGGTGCTAGATGCAACTGTCCGAACGGCCTCGAGCTCCTCTCCGACATGAAGAACTGCATCGAGCCGGAAGCGTTCCTCGTGTTCGCGTTATCTGAGGAAGTTAGGAGGATCTCGCTCGAGACCGCTCCCGGTGGACCCATTGAAATCCCATTCGGAGACAGCGTCGGAGTTACGAACTTGGATGTGTCTGTGCATGATGAAACGATCTACTGGACAGACAATGTTCAAATGGTAATTTTTATTATTTTTGTGAACCAGTCTTGCCTGGCTAGGTTTTTAACAGAAATATTCTTACTGGTATCCATTTCGATTCTCAATTTTGCCGATGGGGGACGAGGGAACCTTTTATAATGTTCTTTGAGGATGCGGTCCTGAATTAGTGTAATTTACCTTACTATAATTTAAGATATGTTATAGAATTTTATTTTCAGAAACTAACAACAGTCTTATCATTTATTCTCTTGTCACAGCTTATATACAAGGCGTTCATGAACGGCACCGGCATGAAGAGTATCATCGACCCCGGGGTCAGCGTCCTCGAAGGCATAGCCGTCGACTGGCTAGGTCGAAACATCTACTGGGCAGATTCTCTTTCCAACCGTATCGAAATGGCGAGACTCGATTCAAACATACGTCGTCCGGTACTCTGGCAAGACCTGCAGCAGCCAAGAAGCATTGCGGTGGACCCAGTTAATGGGTAAGAGAGTGAAAAATATTGAACAAGTTGATCAAGATTTTTTTATGATGATATGGATAGTTTTATATTTACTTGAAAAAAAATCCTATAGATTGTGTTAGGGAACTTAATTGTGAAGGTATTGCCACAGTCACTGATGGGATGATGATGGATTGACTACCCATTTTTGATTGATAGATATGGTAATCTAAATATATAAGTTGTTCCACAGGTATATCTGTATACTCACTTACTTCTCTCCTGTTGAGCAAAGAGGAGAGAGAAGCCAGACAAACATCTAAATAACACAACAGATTTAGCTGTTTTATGGAAGATCTCCAATTAAAATATTCAAAAACATTGCATTCTGATCTCAATATATAAAATGGAGTGGGCTAAATTAAAATTACTTACTTACATATTTTTGTCAATTTTGGAAGGACTGTGTTATTTCCTTATTCAAAATGAAAAATCAAAAACACTGATTTCAAGTGATGTGATCTCGTATTATGAACAGATACATATACTGGACAGAGTGGGGAGGCCAACCGCGCATCAGACGTGCCCAGATGGACGGTTCGGACGTTAAAACCTTGTTAGGAAACGGGGAACTGGGCCGGGCGCACTCTCTCACTATCGACTACGCCGATCAGAGATTGTACTGGGTGGATTTGGACGGCAACGAAATAGTTTCGTCCAACATGACGGGCGGGGACAGGAAACAGATCACGGAAACGAATGAGAATCACATTTCAAGAATTTCGCTTTTTAACGACTTTATATATTGGACCAGGAGAAGCAGCATCGAAAGAGCCAACAAAACTACAGGAGCTAATAGGTGCGATTGATATTTATTATTGTCTGTATGAATCATGGAATAGATATGAGTTAAAGTTAGTGTTACAGTACAGTATTTGTGTAACTTTGTGTACAAGTGTCGTTAAAACCAATGTACAGTCGTCCCTCTCTATATCGCGGTTCAGTTTTCGCGGATTCACTACATTAAGCGATAAAAGTTTGAAAAAAATTAAATAACAGGTCAAATGATTGTGGGAAAGGTTAATTAGGTAAATAAGAATGTGTGAATGATTTATAATGGTTTCAAATACTTTTAAATAAATTCAAATTGTCAAATAAATATGTGGTTTCTACTGTGTCCCCTTTTGTGTGTCACTCAATGATTCCTTCTTAAAAATCGTAGTCTTTTAGAGTTTTTTAAAATTTCAATTTTTGCAGGGTAATCATTCAACCATCCATCGACGATCCCCGTGAAGATATCCTCGACATGCTGGTTTACCACACGTCCAGGCAGTCCGGAGTTTCGGCATGCTCTTTTGACAACGGCGGCTGCGAACACCTGTGTCTAGCCATACCGGGCGGTACTCACAAATGTGACTGTCCGGCCCACTACAAACTCAACAAGGACAACGTCACATGTACTGCCCCGGACAATTTCATATTGTTTCATCAGGAGAGATACATCAGCAGAATCGTTTTGGAGCACGGCATTACAGGAGCCCAGAGCCCAGACACCGTTCTACCGATACGGGGCTTGGTTAACGTGTGCGCGATAGACTACGACCCCGTCGGGGACTTCCTGTATTGGATAGACTGCAGCTTGGGTGAAATAAAACGTTCTAGGATGAATGGAACGGAGGTGAGTTGAAGTGGAATATTCAATATAAGGGTCTTGAAAGTTTTCTGTTAACAACATCATCATTTTAAAAACGGATCTTTACCAGATTTGGCACAGAGCAGGTGCAGATGCATCCCAGAATAAAACATGAACAAAACAGAAAATATGGGTCCAGGTCCTCTTTGGGTTAGGATGAAAACCTAATTGGGGGTGGTTTAACGCCCCCTAGCGTCCAAAATATGAATATGGATATGTACCTTTGAGAGCTTTTCCAATAATGGTTCACCCCGTCTAGTAATCATACAGAAAAAAAATTATGATTTCACGAATATGTAAGAATATTGTGAAACTCATCAGAAGCGTTATAAAATACTTTTGAATGGTTGTTTATATGTGGTATTACATATTTCCATATGCATCTATCGAATACGCCCTATTGCGTTCAGGTCACAACGATTTTGGGAAACAAAGAACACAGCTTGCGCTACCCTTACGACTTGAGCATCGAGCCATATGGAAGAATGCTATTTTGGTCTGATAGCAGCAATAACTCGGTAAGTATTCTAGAATATTGTATTTATGATTGCACTAGTTATAAAGTATTCTAGAATATTGTTTTCCCGCTTGTACCAATAATTTCAGTGTTATAGAATATTAATTCTGATTGCATCAATTTCAATCAATATTTTTTCAACAACTCTACCCGTAGTTAAGTCTGTTACGAAGAAAACATATTTACTTGAATTTTTTTCTCTAATTTGATGTCTTCTACTCAAGATCGACCCCTACTCAAAGATACAGTTAGTATCTCATTTTTACTTGTTAGATCAACGTCATGACTCTCGATGGCAAAGTGATCGGCACGGTTGTCAGTAATTCTGTTATGACCGGAGCACAAATGACCTCTGTCACAGTAAACCCAAGGAAGATAGCCGTGCATTCAAAGAATGGGTAAGATAAAATACGTGTTTTTAATTCCTATGGTTATAATTAAAGGAAGGATGATAGTCATCTGCTAAATAAATTGTGTTGCAGAAATATGATTGATGAGGTTATCAGCAGTTATGATGGTTTTAAAAATTGTGACAGAATTAGAGAATATGTGTGAATATACTGACTGCAATAAGACAAACCTCATTTGTGAATAAAAATAATAAGTTTTTGCTCAGAATGAGTGTTACGATAGTGAAAAGGTGGCATTAAGGCCAAACTTTGGGTGTGATGCAAAACGGTTGGCCCCCTCTGTCCAATACACTTTGATCAAACAGCCAGGTTTTATTATAATAGCATTTCGCATATTCTGGTGTGAATATGACTGAGAATGCCAATATTTTTTGCAGGTTTCTCTTCTTCAGTAGCGTGTGCACGGATGCCACGGCTTGTCGTGTAAAAATCCTTCGCTGTACCTTGGATGGCTCCGACTGCCTCGTCCTATTCAACAAGGGCCTGAAGAAAGTATCTGGGATCACTGTGGATGAGGACAAGTAAGGAGGATTGAGGGATTAAATATTTGAAATTAAGGGATATCTCTTGTTTAACTTTTAATAATTTATCAACATACAATATATTCAATTTAACAGTCTTGTTACTAAAAAAAATCAATCGTATTTTTAGGTTGTACTGGACCGATGAAGAACTACAAAAGATCCATTCAAGTAATCTTGATGGAAGCTCCCACGCACCGTTCGTGGATTCTGAGCTCGGAAAGCCAGTAGGGATAACGATATTCGGGCCCAATGTGTATTGGTTTGATCAGACGGTTAGTATCCTTACAGCAAATAAATAAGCATGTTCAGAAAAACATCTTACTACAAAAAAATAAACATAAATCTTTTAAAAGTCGTTTAATTTAAGCGAGAAAGATCAAATCCCTTATAATGTTTTTCATCAGATATGATCTGCTTCAGCAGCATTGGAAATCAGTTTGTGAATCTCATAAATTTCAGGAAACAGAACGGGGCTTCCTGATAGTCGTAACCAACATATATAATTAGATACTTTCTACGTCCAATAGGACAAACTAAGCACGCAAATTGAAATAAGCACGTTCCTTAGAAATGAGTAGAATAATATTTTCTAAAAAAAATAATATTTTACTTCAAAATAAGCACAAATCTTAGAAATAAGCCAATCTGTAATATTGCCTATTTATAATATTTGAAAAAATTCTGTTTCAAATTTTTGTTGTAATATTTTTCTCTTTGTCTTCAGGCTGATGGCGGGCAAATCAAAAGCGTCAGAAAGTCGGGCAAAGATCCTAAGATAATTCAAGGAATGATAAGGGATCTCAAAGGAATAGTCGGTGTTACGAACATAAAGAAAAAAGAACTCGGTTGGTTTGCTATTCAAGTACCTGTGTGTCCATAAAGTGGCTAGTAGTCAAATTTTTATCTAAATATTGTTATTGAGACATTCTTGAGGGGGCGGAGAGATCAGGGAACGCTATGGGGGGGCACTAGGTGTATACATTTACATAAATATCCCTATCTCCAGCAAGAAATAAAATTACTGCTGTTGGTTTATCAATCTCTATACTCGGTCGAGCAATGATTCGGCGTAGTAAAAAGTAAAAAACCTGCTAACCACAGATATGAGACTCGAGGTTTTGTTTGTCAAATATTGAAACTTATATTTTCAAATTAGCAAAATCTCAGTAAGGTCATAGGTTAATAGCATAGGTTTAGGGTAAGGTGCTAGCCCAAGCAAATATCAGAAGGGGCGCTGAAAAAAGGGTAAAGAACCAACAAATAAACATATAAATCAGTACAAATGAACTTCCTCTTTTATATACAGTATATAGATTATATATGGCATTATGATTTTCTGCAGACAATCATCCATGTACCAACAATAACGGCCGGTGCTCTCACATCTGCATAGGCAACGAAGATGGGACAACCAGATGTTCCTGCCCGAACCACCTTACGCTGGAGGATTTCAAATGTGGTATGTAAACTTAGATGTACCCAGGGTGTGACAAGTATGGTTGTGCCCTGTGGCACCGCAGCACCATTGAGCAATTTCTAGTAAAGTCAGGCAAGCCATCCTCAGATACAGAAAAAGGGAATATTCTCAGATATATGATTATTAGTGGTGTACCAAGGCTATCACCATTGTTACCGTCCCACACAGAAAACCTGTGCGTCTTGGTCACGGGAATGAGTTACTCATTAAACTACTTTTCCAGTCTTAAGATGGCTTCGTCGCGTTTTTTTGTTCTCGCTCGCACATCACCACACCGTCTATTTTTAACCATTAAAAATACTAGCTCCACGCTCATCAAGCACTTTTTTCTCTATCAGCACCCATGTCGCCTCATAGAGAAGACACAATGCTGCCAATATACAATGCGATAGCCTACAATATCTACAATGGACAGATATTACGGTTAATAAAAGCGTGGCGTGACGCTCAACCCAATAATGAAATGTAAATAAATCACAACTGAACTAAAACGTCAAAAATGAGTTCAAAAATAATATATACTAGTAGAATGTATTCATGTTAGCACGGTAGATCCTCGAAGTAAGTTTATTTCGCAATGGCATTAATTATAAAATTTTTAAATTGAAAAACATAATATAAAATGCATGAGGTGTACAATAATCATATGAACATATAACAATAAACAGATATCCAGTAAAAAGTTGTCTTAAATACTACAGATGTGCCAACAGGCAGTAAGTTAGAGCAAGGAATGGGCAGTCAATCGAAAGGAAAAGCTTTGCTTGAGTTTATATTCTGGCAAAGAGCATTTTTGTAGATCCTCTTTCTTATGTAGTAGTGCACTGGGTCTTCCGGGCTTGTCCACAACATGCAGTGATGAGTTAATAGTAGATCGCACAGGTGACACAGATACTACTTACTACTTACACAGATACTACAATAGTACTTCAAAGATGCAGTACAGTGGTTTAACAGCAGGCACTTGTACACTAAGTTACACAAATATCAATTCAACAAAAAAAAATTCTGATTTGCCTAATACTGCATTGCTTTAATGAACTTAGCGTTTAGACTTTAGAATGTCAAACTCAGATTTGTTATTACCCGAAGTAGATACATCACTTCCTTTGGTGTATGGATGGGTACGATAAATTTTCCTATTGTATTATAATTAGTGTCGCCTTTAGACCCATCATTTATTGGTATATTAAAAAAAATAAGCTAATGAATAATTAAACCTTTCACAGTTGAAACACCCCCTTGTCTCCCGAATCAATTCACCTGCGCTTCAGGAGGCGTCAGATGCATTCCTGGAGGCTGGAGGTGCGACAACAAAGATGAACCAGAATGCACAGACGGCTCGGACGAGATCGGCTGTCCGGCGTGCGGCTCCGCGGACACGTTCCGGTGCGGGACCGGTATGGGAGGCACAGAGGAAGAGACGGCTAGGGCTGCGGATCAACTAAGCATATTCTGGGGCGTCCTGTCGGAGCTGGATACGGGTCAATGCATCCCTCTCTCTGCGAGATGTGACGGTAAACCGGATTGCTTGGATGAATCTGACGAGAATAATTGCTGTAAGTTTTTTAATATGGGTGATATCGTGACTTCACTCGACACTCGAACTCGGAGTTCAAATTTTTTTTATTCGTGGTTATATCGACTTGAGTAGTCGTCAATTCCAGTCAATTGGGACACAGGTCTAAATTTCTATGGCCCAATGAATCCCTTTACTAGCTGGAGGATAATTCAATTTCTGTTGTGTTGTTAGACTGCAAATCGAACGAATTCACCTGCAGCAACAGACAGTGTATTCTGGTCAGCGAGAAATGCGACGGCGTCCCCAACTGTCATGACGAATCAGACGAGTTAACGAGCATTTGCAGAGGTATTTACAGCTCATGAAATCAGTATAAGAAAACTATTTCATATTTTTTCTCGAAATTCATGCTTCCAACTGACATATTATTACAACTTTTTCAATTTGTTCTATTCCATAATTTTTTTTTCTTCACTTTTTCTAATGCTAAAAAAGCTGTACAAAATGGGTTAGGTTATCGGGTCACCCACTCATCAATAGGTGGGGTAATAACCTAATGGGTACGTTATACCATCAAAACAAGCTGGGTAACACTATCTAAAGAGCTTTATTAAATATAAATTTGCCATTTCCTGTTGCCCACTAGATACTGAGCAGACTACAATATACACTCAATAATAAGGTTTGTAGGGTATAAGGTGGGAAGATGACATTGTCAGACTTACCAGAATTGCCTTTACTTTACTTAAAAACCAAGGTCATTGTAATATAAATAACCCCGCATCAACAGAGGGATAAGAAAGAATGCCAATCTGCCTTTGCAATTTCCTTACTACTCCTAACCTACTCCTCATTTTCTCTTTTCTCTCACTCTTTTTCTTCTCGTCAGTCTTCAGTAAAAACTACTTCATGCTCAAACTTCTCCGTCTCCAGGCGAAGGAGCAGGATCCGAAGACCGCTTCTCTTTCAAGTATCTCTCTTTTTCTTTTGATTCCTCTGTAATAAATTTTATATTTCGTTCTAAAACAAGTCTCCTCCTTTCTATAAGTGTGCTCGTCTTTTATGACAGAATTTTATCAGGATCTTACTAAAAGATAACAATAATAGATAAGATTAGATAATAATAGTGCCAACGAAAATTTGGACATTGGAAAAAAAATAAAATTCTATGAAAGGTTAACATCATAAAGTATAGCGCATGTGAACCGCGTAACTAATTAATTTTGTTTAGAAGTGTCTGCTCAACCCCAGAACCCAGACTCGACTCTCATCATAGTTGTGATAGTCGCAGTTTGCAGCACAGTCATTATCGCAGTCATAATATTCAGCTTCAGAAAACGAAAGGTGAGTATTTACATAGATATGCTAGCTGAATTTAAAAATGTATTATTCTATGGCTATAAAGGTTCAGGAGTGTTTGAGCGAACCTAAGTAAAATTTGATCCAAACCTGGGTTTTCTTTGCGAATAATTCTCCGATGCATCTGAACCTCTGTGCCCAATTTGAGGAGGATCCGCTGAGAAATGGTGATGTTGTTCCAGGACAAACTCATATATTGTTACTTTTTATTTAGTCTCGCAACAACACCGCAAACCCAGTGGTATGGTACAATTCCCGCGACTGCATGGAAGGCCGGATAAGCGTGAACGTACAGATGACCTCTCACGGTGACCACTTGGCCCAGGTCAATCAGCACGGTATGCAGTCATCCCACCCGATCAAACCCCCGAAAAAGGTCACGGGAGGAAAGTCGTCCACCGCCTCTGTCAACGTGTCGATCGTTCCCACGAACTCTAACCCCGGGACTCACGTCGTCAGTGCACAAGTGCCGTATGGCAGACCACCTCATCCCGGCGTGGGTCACCCGTCTTACGGCTCCATACCTCCGTATGGTAATTTTGGCATGGGCGACCATGTCGTGATGCCGGGCGACCCTCACCTGATGATTTATGAGAGACCAAATATCACCGGGGCTTCATCGAGTAGTTCCAGCACCAGGACCAATCTTACTAAACAATTTCCCCCTGTGAGTATTGTTAGATGATATTATTTTCGAATTGAACTGCCCTCTCAGGACAGTGTGTCACAGTGTTGATATTACTCGACTCGAGAATAGATTTGAGTAAGCAAATCACTTGAGATACAAATGAGTAATTACTTGACTTGATTTTTAGTCGATTTCCCTTGCCTCGAGTCTCAACAATCAGGCTTGACTTGATATGGCTTGATCCGAGTCAAGTTGATCTAATCACGCTATTTGACTTGACACTTAAATGAGTTATGGCTCAATTTGATAGTGACTTGGTGATTTACTGTACCTTTCATTTAGACTCTCAATCCGCCTCCGTCTCCTGCCACCGACAGATCCGGATCGAAGAGCACTGGAGAATGTGTCTATTTGTCGGACAGTCCATCCAACACAGTCTCCTACTGCAGATGTAGAAGCGGACACGGGCACAGGTAATTACATAGTTGTGTTCAATTAATTTCAAATTAATCAGTTTGACTTCGACTACAAATGTTTTATTAATATTATTATAAACATTATGCAGGCGGTCACACCATCATCGAAACCTTGTGCACGCACCGCCGCCACCAACGCCTTGCACGTCAGACACTTGCGACGATTTCGACAACAGCAGCAGGAGGAGCAAGCCGTCGTCCCCTCCGCCGCCGTATTGTCCGCACTGCTGTTACTATTACCATCATCAGTGCATGGGTTATAACGGATACCACCCTTACCCACCTCCCTCCTCTTACCATTCGTCACATCACAGCTACCACACCCCTCCTTTGATTCCTGGGGATGCTCATCCGAATTCTTCATCGTCCGGTTCGTCGCAGCACGTCCTTGCCCCAGCTTGCCCTATGCAGTGCTACCAAAGGCCTTCATCGTCTTCAGGCAGAAGGCACCCTTCATCGGGCAGAAATTCCAGGAACTCGTCAGCAAACCCGAACCCGCCCCGGTACCACAACGTCATGTCGTCAGACTTGAACTCTGACTCGGATCCCTTCGCCCCTCCTCCGACTCCCCGTAGCCAGTACATGTCGGACTGCTGCTACACTCACGACGAGGCGGATGACAACCCCGATGATGAATCAACTAGGTTCGTTAACCGGGTGGATGAGGAGACGGATGCGGGAGATCCGGAGGAGCAGGAGGACGCATCAAAAAATCTTTTAGAATCCGAAAAATCAGGTGAGACCGTAATCAAAACATCAGATATCACAGAGACAGAAGCGAGTCCTCTTAAAAGAGAGGAGCATGATGATGAAGATGATAATGATCACAAAATTCCTGAAGATGAACATTTAGATCAGGAGGAACAGGGTGAGGAGGACGCGACAGAGCATGACGCTTTGTTATCGCCGGATTCCGCTCAGGATATGCATTATCATCCTCCCTACAACCCGCCTCCGTCTCCAGTAACCGATTCATCTTGAATGATATTCGATAAGCTGGAGAATATCCATGCTCACAAGGTGTAGCTTAATCAAAGTATGTGGTTCTGCTAGTCCATCGTTCGGCAGTTATTTAGTATTGAGGGTTCAACGATAGCTCAGATACGAGGGTAGTATGTACATACCGGTAACAATACGCATTCCACTATAAGAATTACTTGCGATACAAGAGCCTTAAACCTTTTGTAATATGATTTCCATAACACCACGATACATTGGACCGTCCGATAGTTTTGCTGTAAATCTGAATGTCCTTTGAATCTCTTGCATAGAAAGATATTTCATTGTAATACACTCCATTGCAATAATAACAGTAAATAATAATAACAAATGTCATAACGAATATTCGGCTAAATATTCATAATAAATAGCAATAATAAAACCTGGGATGACATAGTAACTCTCTACATACCCAAAATGAAATTGTAAACATGGTTATGGAAACCCCAACTGCAGCATTGAAAATTCACGTATTTCACGTGACGTTAAAATCAAAAACAAAGAAATTATCTATTCAAATTTTTCGATTTCATATCCTAACCCTAAAGGCCCCATAACCCATGCCACCCTAATCCCAAGCCCTAACAAAAATAATACCAACAAGAGTGCTCCATGGAAATGGAGGATGTCAACATACAAATACAAGCACTTCAGGTTGAACTAACCTCAGAAAAACGAAATATTATATCGCTGCATTTATTCTAAATTTTTCACCGTCAAATCCTATCACATATTACCTAGTTGGAGGTGAATTGAATTGTATTAAAAAAATATCTATACCAGGATCTATAAAGATTAGAACTACTGGTAGCAGACCATTTATCCAGCTCCCAGAAAATCGGAATTACATGCAACCGACTAT
>QXVX01001399.1:0-13103 GCA_013436065.1 Halocynthia aurantium | reverse complement strand
ATTCTATCTGATGAATTTCTAATATTTATAATAATAACGGTATGTATCACAAAAACGATTCCCACCTTTAACCTGTCCCACAAAGAATTATATTCCCTTTTCATAACTAGCATTCATGGAATATTTATTTGGTAATAAAATTGTATCAGGTTTCTTGAGGGATTTTGATGAGAGACGATGATGGTATTGATTATGTATTCTGCATCACTTAGATGATTGCACAACCATTACGAAAACCATAATTTTTGACATCAAACAAATGTTAGTAGCATGACTTCATCGCCATTCCAGCAGGAATTGGTCGTGCACTGGCTCGCCGCATTTACTTATCCAGTCTAAAATTCGCTTTTAATCCAGGCAAGACAGACAGCTTGAGGGGAATTACAATCGTAAGATGCTTGTAATCCCAAGGTTACAAGTAGAAATGCAGAGCCCTCTCCAGAGTAATGTAAAAAATTTAAAAACTTATTTCTGTTTATGGTGTCGCCTTCACAATACAAGAGTTTAACTGTATCAAGGACACGCTAGCGACAAGTTTCCTAACTCGAATGTGACGAGCGGTAAACCCTTAATAGCAACGCATGATTAAACTAGAGGTGTCTTGATGAATATTACTATATTTTCACATGGCCGGCGCTGTAAGAGTTAATGTGCAATTGCTATGGGATAATGTAGCATAGGAAGGTGACTGTGGGAACCAGCAGATCAACAGCTTCCTTGTACTTAGCGCATAATCCTCGTGGAAAAATCATGGCCCCTAAAAGACGCTGCTGCATTAAAAAAATAATAAAAAAATGAAAAAGGTTCAATTTAACTTTAAATGGATGTATATTTAGGTTGATTGCAAAATAATATAATTACTTTATATGCTGGTGTTGGTCATCGTCATAGTGAATAATTTTAAATACATGATCTTTGAAATCGATTTTAGGACTGTTTAGTACTTTAGTTGAACGAGCCATTCCGGCCACTAGGGAGCGTTTTAGTATTCCCAAAGTGTGCCCTGGCCCCGGGGCGTTTGAAAAAACACTGCCACGACCTGCACTGGATAACTCCAGCCATCACACCACACGAATCGGTCCAGGGCTTTGGGAGAAGACAAACAGACACCCAGACAAACTTCGTATATATAAGATATTCTTCTCTTTATAACATTGTTCAATCCCCGTCTCCAAAATTAAGCTCCACAAAAAGTTAGTAACAGGTTGTTACATTTTGAAGTTTGCAAACAGTAGATATCAACGATCTTATCCGTTACGTCTCATGGCAACAATAAATTTTCAGAAACTGATGTTTCTATTTATGACCGTAGACTATATTACGAATAGACTAGACTACGAACTTTTAAGGGATCCTCGACTTATTAACATGCCTGTATTGCTTCGGACGTACCTCGTTAAATGCAGGTCAGCGAAATGATACGTATTTAACTTGATAGCTCTTCGATGAATACTCGCAATAAAATATTGCTGAATTACAATTACGTAGTCTATATATTGCATGAGCAGTAATAGCAAGAAATTCACATGGAATAAATTCCTAAAATCGGTTAACAAGATAGCTATTTACTATGCAAGTAGTCTTTGTATCAGAAGTCAATTGGTCGATATTTAAAAGGCAATATTTTGTGGTTTAGTCTCTTTGTTTAATTATTGTCATTACCAGATTACGAAGCAGTTGATCTCAACAATAGGAATTGGTAATGTCATACCAAACCGTTATTAAAACCATAAGTTTGGAGTGTGCTGTGTAGTAACTATTGTAACAATGTCATTTTCATTATACGTTTGCTTACCGACGCTATTTATTATGGCTTAAATAAGTCGGCCGCGAACTATCCCATACTAATGGATTGTGCGGCCGGTATCACGATAAAATTTCACGGTCAATACAACAAAATGGTTGACGCGCTCTCGTAAACCAAACTTGAAAATTAGCTAGACTACTAACAACACTGAATACACGCCAACACTCAACTTATTTTACACCAAAGGTTACACCAAAGGCTATATTTAACAAGTAATTACGTACAGAATTAATTAATACTGAAAGGAATTCAATTTGGAGAACAACAAACGTGTAAACTTGAAGTAAGTTACATTACTTCGTTTTTTCTTACATCTACTCTGAAAGGATCCAAAATAATGGCATAAGATATGAAATTTTAAAAGCACATTCAAACTAAATGGCGACGATTTAATTTAAGATTTACCAAGGATAATCACGAACATTAAACTTTTACTTCAAAACTTACACGGTCGCCATATTTGATTTGCAATTTCCACTCAAAAATTTCAAATGTAATGTCGAACATTAAAAGGGATTCAGACGAAACAAGTACATAGTTAATATAGTTCAAACTATTCCACTATTTATTATATTTAAATTACTTACAGCACGGGTTGGTATCTTTCATTTTAAGTTATTTTTATTACCAGTAAATGCGATTCGGGTTAACGTTTCAGAAACTAAGGTAAAGTATTGTATTGTCGATAAACTATTCACCTTTTCTTATAACATATCATCACTAATATTTTAATAAAATTATTCGAGCAAAAACGCATTTGACTGCCGCCATGTAAACTGAGAAAATGTCAAAAATAATGGCAAGAATCCATCACCTCATCTGATCATAATGAATTCGTTAAAATACTGAAAATTCATTAATTTTTTTATTAAATGTAATTTTAACTTGGGATTAGTTAAATGGTCAAAACGAGTATTGACTTGACTTTTTTTAATAGTGCCTTTGCATTTAGCAAGACAGGTCGTTAAACAGCTCATGACAATTTACATTGGAAACATTGGCTATAAGCTACCGAGTATAAAGTTATTGATCAATGAGTCACAATAAGGATTCTAAAATTGGAAATGAATCGAAACAATGATTGGTATACAAGTGCAATTCAAGATGTTGCCTTTGTTAATAATTTCTCCGGATGTGTGGATTAATTCTATTGATAGCAGTCGGCAGACCAGGAAGGGTACGTTTGGAGTAAACTAACAGTAATCCAGTAAGTAATTTTGATGGTTATCACAGTTGCTCTCAAAATTCCCATTTAGATTCGATACAATTAAATTATTTTCCATCTGCTTGAGAAGACTAAAGAAATATTTCTTAACAACAAGTAGTGGTAAAATCTGTGTTTTTTCATTATAAATTCCGTGTTTATTTAAATTAATATATATTTATAATAATTTTAACAAATATTGTATGGTATGTAAAATATAAAAGTTGTTCATTATTAAAATGGAAGAAAATTTAGTAAACGGTGCCATTGGTATCACTATCCACCCTATACAATGGGAATAATAGCAATAGTGAATATATAGGCTGCACTGACTGAACTGGCTTGAATTAGAAAATTTATTTTTAGGTATTTCAAACAACTTGCATACAAAAGTATTTATTGCTGATTCATTCGACAAACAAGTGGTACTCTATCTCGTTTCTTGTTCCTTTTTTATTTTTATTGCTAGAGGTTGAATGAGTGGTCGCCTGGTTTAAAACCTTCAAGTGATTTCAAGTTGAAATAAGTGTCAGAAATTGTGATGGTCGTCGTTGTACTAGCTTACCTGCACGCAAGTGAAAGATAAGGATTTACATTCTGCTAATTGAGAGTTTCGATCGCGTACTGTAGTCTGAGTACGTTATAATTAATTCGAAACAAATCGTAGCAGGACGAATATTATTGGTGCATTTAAACGTCGGACTACGTTTTGCGGTCACTCATGTTCCGCTCCCACACCGCTAATTTGCGGAGCTGTACGATAGCGATGGTTTCTTTTTCGTTTTGTTTCCTTTGACAAGTTTTCATATCACGCGACCGAAAGAAGACTTCGAGAATTATGTATACATAGTCGCAGAATCGTATCGTTATGGAATACCCTATTCAAGAGTCTGGGCGTTGGGCGTATTTTGTGACTACAGAATAGCAGTTGCGTACTGGAAACTATGCCACCCATGTCCATACAACTGACGCTCATTTCGAAGATAAGTTTGCCATAATATTAACTCGAAAATACAAGTCAAGCTTGTTAAAGTTGGAATTAACGAATTGCATTATGATATTTTTCACAATCTGAAGGCTTGCCTGACAACAACAGTGGCGCGTGCTATGCCTGCCATGCCTTAGATACGCCATTACAGAAAGGCCTATCCTTAGGTTAACCACCCAGAAAATGATCACATGTTTTCCCAAACGTACAAGGCTTTAACAAAATAAGAAGGCATAAAAATACCACGTTTTTTTTAATAAGTTTAGCCCATATTTTCTAACTATAAATTACAACCAGCGTATGCTAATATTTTAGAACATTGGTAATAAACTTTTCCTGAGATGTGGTTAGGACATCAGTGGGCCTGATATTGATATTTTCCACAGAATTCATTTATATTTCAGCATATCACTGATGTCCTATCTAAAACATAATGAAAATCGGCACCAATCCTTTCATTGGTCTTTACCTAATATAGGACATTTTTTATGTTGGATAAGACATACAAATGGAATTGAGTATAAATACAAAAACTGCCAATTATCTCAGAAGCTAACTTATAGAATTCCAACGAATTTCTTTGCGAATTCTACATAGGGATAGCATAAAAGAATACCGTTAGGTTGATAGAAAATGCCGACAATATCGATGACTATGTCGTGTTGTATCATAGACAAGAAAATAGCGTGCATGTCTAAGTAAAATTATATTTATTTTTGTAGCATCATTTATGATCATGAAGATGAATTTCAAATTGGAAAAGTGAGCTGATGTTTTGTAATTGAAATGAAAAAGTCATTACACGTTTTTGAGATAACAAGATGGTTAGTAATAGCCATTCCGTCGGCCTGGAACTTGTCCCACACTAGATAGATGAATTTGTGCCTTCTCAAGAATGTCTGGAAACGCCCACTCACTGTATAACGCCAACGTATCAAAATATCAATTGAACGATACAGCACTACTTGTAATATAAGTTAATGATATCTAAAATTTCTACATAAAGGTCAAGTGTGGTTATCCTATAAAGGATAACCTTTTGCAAAATAACGTTTCGTGTTTGATAAGGCTCTGCGGCAAAAAAAACTTAAGACGGTGAAGCTAACAGTTTCCACACCGTTGCTCATGGTAAATCTCAATCAAAGTTTCTAACACTATAAATCGTGAGCCGTGCGCCAAATGACTATAAAATCGTATGCAATGATCAAGCAGGAATATATTGGAGAAGAAATTCTAACTTAATTGTGAGGTGGTGGGACATTACCTCTGACCCTCGTTAAACCATTATCGAGTATCAGATTTAAAAGTTATTACGAGTATTAAGTAAGTACAGTTCCTCTACACTGAAAATTAAAATTATAGTGGTGTATATATATCTAACTAGTCCCACCCAATATAGAACGAAGAATTGAGTAGTATCTGTGAATATACCTCAGAAACCTGCAGTATTTTAATAGAAATACTAAAGACAAGTCAAAATCCATGTGGATACAGTAATATAATAGGCCTAAGGATGATAGGTATAGTAGGTTCTTAGAGCAGGGGATCCCAACCCAACCAACCAAGTAACATCACATTTTATTATGAAGAAGTCGAATTTATCATTTTTGAACCACATACATTACAAATCGAACATTTAGTTTAAAAAAGCTCAAAAAACTTGTTACTCGAGGACACAAGACACTCGCACCCCAAGCACGATACTGTGATTTAATGGGATTATCATAAGTGAGTAATTAATGTCAATAAACCATGCTAACTAAGCTGATAATATATCGCTCTTACAAATGCATATGAAGCCCCCTTGGCCAATCGTTAGCAACTGGGCCCCGCGCTGTACTTTGTCAAATACACACAACAACACATTGGCTTTGTAACTATTTACTTTCCAATCTACACATTTCGTTTGTTTTCTTACAGTATTTCTTGTATGAAATTTTATATTAAAATGTGCCTACGTTATTCGTTCCATTAACTCACATGGAGCACATTTTGATTGCTTTCGATTCTACCATATAGAAATAAACACGTCAATAAACTTTAATTCCTATCTCTATGAAGAGTTTACAGACCTTACATACAAACTTTAAACGTGGAAGTCAATATTTATTACCAAATNAGGCCTAAGGATGATAGGTATAGTAGGTTCTTGGAGTAGGGGATTCTAACCCAACCAACCAAGTAACATCACATTTTATTATGAATAAGTCTATTGTTATCATTTTTGAACCACATACATTACAAATCGAACCTTTAGTTTAAAAAGGCACCCCAAGCACGATACTGTGATTTAATGGGATTATCATAAGTGAGTAAGTAATGTCAATAAACCATGCTAACTAAGCTGATAATATATCGCTCTTACAAATGCATATCAAGCCCCCTTGGTCAATCGTTAGCAACTCGGTCCCGCGCTGTACTTTGTCAAATACACACAACAACACATTGGCTTTGTAACTATTTACTTTCCAATCTACACATTTCGTTTGTTTCCTTACAGCATTGCATGCAGGAAATTTTATATTAAAATGTGCCTAAGTTATTCGTTTCATTAACTCACATGGAGCACATTTTGATTGCTTTCGATTCTACCATATAGAAATAAACACTTCAATAAACTTTAATTCCTATCTCTATGAAGAGTTTACAGACCTTACATTCAAACTTTAAACGTGGAAGTCAATATTTATTACCAAATATTACCATGTAGAATTTCAACCAACCATATCCAAGTATTCTCATTTCTACCTAATATTTGAAACTGGCAATATTGCTATTACGGTCCACGTACTAGGGGCTATCATTTTTCTACAGATTCCTTTTCAACTTATCCCGCGATTTTTGTCTAGTCAGCGAAAACGCAAACCTGGTACAAATGAATGACACGTATATATACATTCAATTCAGACAATTTGCTGTTTAATTTATGCTGTGGCACAGTATCTCTCTAACAGCCATGCAGAAGCTTTGAATATGGCGCTATTGTTTATTTTGATTAGAACAGGCGACTAACGTCACATGTAGGCGTGTGCTGACTGATGGGAGAAAGAATTAGTGATCTTGCATGATTCATGTTCATATTCAATCGAATGAATAGCATTTACTACATGGTGATATATATAAGTACGATACACTCGTTCAGTAATGGAGTACGGAGTTATTCATACACCAAATCGAAACGTCATTCGGGTAATAGATGACGCGCATCATATGATCTTCAGATATCGAGAACATTACGCTAAACAACAATTCTTACGCGATTCGTACGACTTCGAATATTTTAGTATATGACATTACAGTACTTCAGAAAAGTCATTAGATAACATACCACATATGTACGCGAAGTCAGCAAAGAAAACATATAACATTGCAGTTGTTAATCACTGGATGAACACGCAGTTGATTGAAAACTTTTTGCCTGACCAAAACTTTTAAATTCAGTGATCACATAATATTAACGTAGATGAAACACCTTGAATTCTGAATATTTTAAAATTCTCTTTTGAATATTCATAAAGCGTTATATAGCTTGATGTAATCGACGTGAAAAATAAATAATTCAATACTGAAATCGTCAGAAACTGTTAAACGAGTGTGTTCTGTAAATGACAATGACAAACAAACAAACAATTGCCAAGCCAAAATACTCCATTCCGTTTATGCAAAGTATATATGGTCTTGGATATTGAGGGACGATTTTTTCTACCCCTTCACCAGTAGGCTTTCTGTGTGTTCTCCTAAATTAACATGACTATATCGCAATGATGGGCATAGGTGGAATGGACGAATATCCAAGGTATAGGAATATGCAATACCTCAATGAATTGCAACCCAGAATTGAGAATAAGATTAAAATATATTCCTAGCTAATTTCCGTTTTTGCAGTGCTACAAGTAAGTTGACATTGAAACCGCACACAGACAATAAATGATATTTTAGATTACTTGAAATAATTTTGAGCTATTGTTGATAAACAGAATGTGTAGTGCAGTTATTCTCATCAGAGGCAAACGTAAATCTATACAGGATGAAATTTCATTTCAGCTTTCGTTTCATCTTGCCGTGTGACCCGAGGGCAAAAACCGATCTAGTTGGCGACTCCGGCGCACTAAACGAAAAGGATTGTGCTGCCAGTCAAGAAAGGTGTACCGAGAGAATAACCGCCATCGCCACTCAAGAGAAGAATAAGTTGAAAAGTACTTAGAATGGCACAGATAGAAAGCATCGAAGAACTAACTACATAGCCAAAGAGATTTTTTCATATGATTCTACGTATTGCAAAAACAAATCAAACTGCGATACTCGTAATACAATGGGGAAGATAGCGAACATGTAAGGTCAGGGGACAATAGTAGCAAACGAGAGTAGAAGACAGTCATCATCGGTCAAGGAGTTACTAGAAAAGGTCGATTAGATATGATTAAACTCTGCATATCCCAAACACCTTAGAGGCGAAGGCATTGTAGACGCGTATAACATTGTAGCAAACGGTAATTGAGGCTTGTATGGAATTCCTAATGGGTATATGCGCTCATTGTAATTTTTAAAGGAACGCAAATGGCCATTAACGAACCGACATTCGAGCGAGAGGTCATAGTACTCGGTGTTTATCGATGAATAAAAATTTCAGAAATAGACAGCTTTTCGTAAACAAGCACTGCCATACGGAAAGAAGCATTGCTAACCAAGGTATTAGTAAACATATACGCGATGCCGAAGTCGCCGTCTCTGTAACGGGGCAAAGATGGATGGTGCCAGGTATACAAACAAATCAAGGCAAGTAAGTGCCAAATACACCTGCACTGCTGTCTAAAGACCGATCGTGTCGGGAACCGAGAAATATTTACCTCAACCAAGCCTTAGTGTACGAACGTAGTCATGTGTGAACGCGGAGGATGAAGCAATGCAATACCGATCGTTTTTGTCAAAACCCACGCAGAGTAAGAGTAAAGAAACTTTTTACAAGTTCAGTTCATACAGAACCACGTTAGTTAGTAGAAAAGTATAAAGTATGTGGGTGTAGATACATTTTCCTTCGGGGAGAAGTAATGCCCAGAGGTTTTCAAGGTAAAGTTCATCTCAAAGAACGATACATAACCAGCATTATTGAGAAACACTTTGCAAAAGGCAGCAAAGACGAGTCGTGAAACTAGTACCAAGGTTAATCGGATCCAGCGACGGAAATGAGATAATTTTAATGAAAAATTTGACCTAACGCTGGCGGAAGACGTGGATGGTATTTCGCTGACCTTTTAGTCCAATTCAATTACAAATTCTAATGTGTAATACACATTCAATTGAGTACGACGCTTAACTATTGGAGGTCATGGGTTTTTCGAATCGCATTTACCAAACGACTCCCATCAATAATACATATTTTGACGCTACGAGTGCAACGGCCGCAAAGCGTAGTTACTAGTATTAGTGCGGAACTCAGTTACATGGGAGAGCTGGTAGTTTCATCTATTCCGAAATGTATTGTATTCAGGCAGTGTAGTTTCTTTATTGGACATTGTTTGTTTTATTCATAGCTCGAGGGAGAAATAAACCGACTATGTCAGAGTTGGTGAGATTTGAAGATTTGAGAAGTTATTTTTGCAATCGCACGACATTAGTCTGTTTTTTTGTGCTCAACTTCAAATCAAGCGAAGGATGGGTGCATGAATATCCTTTTTATAATTTCACTAGTTCTATATCAGGTCCAATTTTTATATTCTCATAACCAAGTAATAGAAACGAAAATGCGTAGTGTTAGCGTGAGAACGTTCATAAGTGTCACAGTATAACTGCAAGTGTTTGTTTAGAAATAATCATTCCATCGGAGAACAGGTTGTCGTACCGCCGTATAAGCGGCATGAAATCAATTTTCGTGGAGCTGCGGTTCCGAAAACCATTCGGCTTTCGATTTCTAAGTACGTATCTATCATAGCAAAAACGCAATCCCCATTCGAAAAAGATATCCACATGCCGCCATTTTGTTTTTTTACCTTAACGAGTACCGAGGTCGGTTACGCCGACTGTCTGTGAACTTGGAGACGCCATTTTGTAGTTGACATATACGGGATGAGCCTGCGCTGTCGATTCATTTGAATAATAATATTCTTTACCAAGTATTATAAAGTTTTTCATGAAGGGAAGTATACGATTTGCATCATAAGAGACAGCGTGAGGTATTTTTAGGCTTTGTAAATAACAATTTTATTCGGTAAAATTATATTCATATGGTTTTAATACGAAGCGAAAGGGAATATAGTTGCTGTTGAAATAGCCAGCACTCGGTTATGATGATAATTTTGTATTCTTTCTTTATAAACAGGTATTATTACTATCACGCATCAATGTTTACCGAATAAAATATTGAAATAGAGATCTAAATCTAAAGTGAATTGAATCTGTCCGCATTTACATCTGAGAAAGAGACAAAAGCAGAGAAGACTCAATAGCTGGAGAAAACACAGACATTTGCTGTATATGAATTAAGGAAATGGTGATGGTATGTATGTCTTAATAACTATTTAGATTTACAACATTTACTGTAATTACATTACATTTCATACTACTAAATACACCGCATGAAACACATTGTATTAATTAAGCTAAAATAGGTATATTACTGCTTAACAGTCAGTGTGGAACTTGGATGAACAGTATTAGAGGTGGAATAAATCAAAAAATCCACTTTTAAACCTGTCTTACTGTTTTCATTCTAAACTGGAAAAGTAGTTTACAAATACCTAACATCGTCATTATGTAAACCGGTTCAAAAATACCACCGAAGTAACAGGGACAACTTCATACTTATTTCTGTCATAGTTTCAAAGAAGTTCAATCCAAATATGTTAGTTCATGAAAGTTTTCAATCAAATTCATGTTTGGAATGCTCGTTCGCCCTTAAATTCCATACTGGTTTCTATATCTATCTATAGTTATTGGTGGTTTTTGAAAGTACTGATGAAAAGTCAGAGACAAACAAATCAGGCCACTACTGAGAACATGTGATACATTGTATGAATGTATGTTAATATCCAAAGTATCGTAAGGTGAATTTTCTAATTGTATTTTATAAAGTACATTATAACACTAACGTCGGTTGTTTGGACATTTTATACAGTAATGATAATTAATACATCCGATAGTAAGAAACATGAAACGTCGCAGTAATTACAGTTTGCCAGTCGCACGCGTTCGTTCGCTGTCGTAAAAAAAGACAATCGTATTTCAGGTGGCAATAAAAACAAATCCATTTGGCCCCGAAACACGACCATGCATAAACCAGTTACTAAACCAAGCGTTTTCACAATATAGTGCGGCGAGAAATAAGCGGCATCTCCCTCTGATGTATGTTTTCTTGTTTGTTTATGTGTTGTCTTCTTGACTGATATCTCTGTTTCATCTGCTGACAACCTTTCATTGGATTATTTTCATACCAATCAAAATAGAACTGACCCGATAGATCGAAAGGATACTGTTAACTTAAAACGTTTCAAGACTGGGTTTTCATAAGCAACTTGCAATTCAGTTATCGTTCCCATTTGAAGGTTTGTTCCGTGCTTATGTAATTTGAGATTGGAAGTATAGAAAATAACTGTATTTTCGTGGCATCATTGCTAACAAAGATGGGGTTAAATTGAGTGAATCATATTGCTCTATCAATTTACTATTATAATGACATTGACGCAGAGATATCTACATGAACTATGCGTGTTTCAAATGGTGAGATAAGGCAATTGAATCAAATTGCTTCATAGAACTATTTTGGAATGAAGCAATATGTTCTATATAGTATAATCATGTTTTTTTGTCACTTATAAACCAACAATTGCATACTCGCATGACAACTCGACAGTTATCGATAAGGAATTAAGTAAATAAATAGAATTGCTGATAACATTTCCACCTTGACCGAATGGCTTTGTAGTTTTCGGCACAGGGTTTGATCAAACATTGTAGTGCGGTTATTATTGCAAGTTAACGACAGGAACGCACTCGCCATTGATCGACAATACGTTTTTGGCCTCGGGCTACTGTGGGAAGACTTGAGTCAGATGAAATTCATCGAGTAGATAGCGATAATGTTCTCATATGTTTGTTTTGACACGAAATGCATCGTTGTATATGTTTTGCGACATCTCGTCGTTATCGCGATCATCGACATATTCGACTACAAAATAATAAATTATTCGCGTTCCCTGAACTTTATTTTATTTTATTTCGTTCGCTTGTCCAACCACGTAACCTGTTCGGGGCCTTTGATGTCCGTGGATATCCTAGGCGACGGCCGATAGATATAAAAAATCGCATGACAATTGTCAAGCACTGTAACAATAAAACACTGTCACGAACTCGGGAGTCAAGCCCAGTATTAAATTTCAATTACGTCGGAGATATCAAGTTATGGTCTTCGCATTTTCCCATTCGCTTAAAGGACTACTTCTATTAACTAATGCAAATGCAAGATTGCTCTAACTAAGTGCAACTGCTTAAAATACTCTAAAAATGGATTGCGGGATAGCATTATTTATTAGAATGTACTCCAGTTATTCATGTTTTGTAGCGCCCTTCGGGGGAAATAGCGTATAGTATGTAGTCTACTGTTCTACAACAAACTTGTCACACAAGGTATCTTGAATAGTATCCACATCCGGAGTATTACTTTTACAGAGATTATGTAGAATCGTTCCCCTAGCTATGCGGTGTCTTATAATACTATGGGTAACGTTAGAAAAGCACATATACCACTTTACTTTATGACAATACATTACTCCCAGAATCAAGCGTTCAACCCAGAAAGCGATTTGTGCAATTAGAAAATTGCATTAATAAATGACTTGAAATATCTTACAGTAAAAACTAAAAACTGTGTTACTAAGCTAGTAATGTATATATTCAACTCCTCCACTAGAAATTTCACATCAGTCAATAACCAACCCATTTCGTAGACAACTTCTCACATTTATGCCTTGTTAAAATCTACATAGTCCAAGTTATCCTCTAAGACTAAGACCCAAGTTAATAAGGAATGTGCTTCACCGCAAGCGATTTGCTTTACACAATATAGCGCAAGATGTCCTTGTACCAAACAAGGCCAAATCGGCCCCAGACAA
>QXVX01001398.1:0-16782 GCA_013436065.1 Halocynthia aurantium | reverse complement strand
TGCATTGCGTCTGAGAGGGCTGTTCGAGTTTGCAAGAAGTGATATTTTTGACTCGACCTTGATACTTGAATATGCTCGCTTCTATATAGGATTAAAGGTCTAGCAGTTTAATTATATCGCGATCTATATTCCATTCATAGATTATGCGATATCTATTTCTATATTTTCTATATTCTGCATTTTTTTGCGGAAAATATCTATTTTTCAAAAAGGTCAGCTTTGGGCTAATGACGACACTGTAGCGTCGTAATGAATTTGAGTTTGATTTCTTCACGAAGCCTAAATAAATTTAGTCTTGATGTAAAGTTATGTACGGTAGCAAATGTGTCACGACTTTTTTCGTGTACTATTCGCACTTCTCCTGCGCTATTTTACTCAATGAAATCTTTCTTCTCTCAATTCCATAAGTTTATAAGGATTATGCGCTTATGTAGATATGTTATAAGGAAACTCCAATGCTTAATTTGTCCGGAGAACCGGAGAAAACTCCTTTCCCGTGTAAATCGCCTGTATCTCATAAGATCTGTAATTCTAGTGGATTTATATCTTCTTGCCCAACACAACCATATTAAAAAAAAAAGTTGAGCCTGATTACGGATTATGTGATTCCGTATTCTCATGATTTTCCTAAGATAAAACTACGGACAAATTCCTACAGTAATTGCCGTATCCGGATCAGATAAGCTACGATGAAATAAAATATTTTTTATATTTATTCAAAACAGTTACTCAACTCCAGAGTCCAGAAATCCGAAAATCCAGTTAGGTAAATCTCATTATCCATATGCTATGATGTCATTAGTTAGTTTGTGTTACAATGTATGTAACGTTATATGTAACCCAAACTAAGATAGTGTATCTCCGTTATAACGGAATCGCTGAGGTTTGTGAGACAAGGTCGGAACGACAAAGTAGTGTTGTTAGCGGTCCTGATTTTACTTGTGTTTACAACGTTCTTTAATGTCTAAGTTAGAATTTGAGGACTGATTGATAACAGCCACCGGAAAATACTAGGCACGAGGCAGGCATTCTAGCCCTAACTTTAATTGCTCAAAACAGAGACAAGTGTTTAATTTTCTCTAATTCGTGAAAGAATTGAATAAACGAATTGTTAGGCAATATTTACAGCCACGATTGTTATTTGACCAATTTAACCGCCTCGTCTGTCTGTGTCGACATTTTCAGCATAATATTGTCGCTTTCCTGAAATCGGGAATCAATTGCATTCAAGCCTCAGTGTAATAAAAAGGTTTTTCACAATGACTATTGTATGTAAAATTCTGTAATTATGTTCTCATTCCGTTTTTGTCAGTCTTCCAACTAGGGCTTTTGGTACATTAAAAACTTCAGTAGAGATGACTGAGAATGACCTTAGTTCTTAGAATATTTTGCTGGCTCCTAATAGCACATGGTCTTTACGTCACTACCCTAACGTCACTAGTGTGAAACGATTTGTAAGAATGCACGCAGTTTCCGGTGTCACTCGCACGATTTCGATTTCAAGAGGATTTTGCATTATCTTATTTCCGGTTTATGCAAACTCGACTAACGAGAACGATTTCGTGCTATTTAAATGAACACACAGTCAATTATAAAAAATATATTCATTTGACAGCGATTAAATAAGGCATTACGTATAATCCTGATTCCTATTTTGAGCGATATATATTGTTCTAAGTAGGATTTGATCAAACCCCCCTCCCCTCAGGGAGCCTGGATCCGATTTTTTTTGTTAGTGTATTATTCTGAGATACACCTGGACCACCGTTTGGTGGTTGTTTCTAGTCAAACAGAACGACTTTCTTTCTTATTATAAAGTTTCTCTGGAAGCAGCGACAGGTAAAAATATAATCATGCCGCTCCCTTGTAGGCTCTTACTCATTTAGGAGTAAATATAATTCCAATTGTTTTCTGCAGCTTGCGACGGTCCATTTCCTTTTATGTCGGTTTATTTCTCCCCAATCTAAATTTATCGGCAAAACAGTGCACGCCGTTCGTCGTAAAACCTAGGATTAGGTACCGCAACCCTACTATCGCCTCAAGTTAGGTTTGTGTACGTCACCTAAACGAAGATAATGATCGTCACCATGAAAACATATGATATCATCTTCGTAGTAACGAATGATCTTCTATGTTCTATTGCATTTTTATTTCGATTTGTCTCCACGAATCATGCGTATTCCGTTTAATCGTGGTTACTGACGTACAGACCTGTAATGGTGATGGCAAACATGTGTAGTGAAATACTATCCTTTGTTTATCTGACGGACATGTGTGAAACCAATCGACTGTCATTTCTGGAATAACTGTTAGAGTAGATGAACATTATGATTATTGAAGTATATCATGCGTAAGTCATGACCTGCAATGCAACCACTTGACATCTATTGACGTAACTTAGTAGCCGAAAATATCCGAATAACAATAAGTTGTCTCAAGTTATTATTATCCGGTTATGAAGGAGTATCGGTAATGGTATTGATTTGTGTTATTGAAACTTGAATATAAGGTAAAATACACATGATACTTGTATATAGATAAACAGCTTCAACACATTCCTGATTACAGGATAAAAATACCTTGTTGTTCCTGTTGTCGTTGTCTGCAATTAGTGCTAGGGTTATTACTAGAGTTGTCAACCATCCTATATTTAATAGGACAACCCTATATGTTAACGCATTGTTGTATATATTATATTGATTCGTGAATGTCTTATATTGACTTGATATGAGAAGCAAAGAATTTCGTAGCAGATAAAATTACCTAACACGAAGAATTTTACGAAGGCATGCCGCAAAGTTTATGCCATTTCCGGTTCCGTGCATAAGCTCATGCGTGGTAATTTGTCAAAAACCTTTGCATTCTTCAACCCTAGTCATAACTGTTATCCAACGTCTACCCTTGTTAATGTTGTACACTGTATGGTATCATTTAGCTTACATTTTTGTATTTTTAGTATTTTGGCCGTGAACCGCTCGAAGCCTGAATGTCAATATCCTTTTGAAAGAGAAAATGAAACAACGCGCAACTGGAAGTCATCGAGGATGCAGAAGCTTCAGGCGTCCAAACAACCGCGATGACGCGGAAGGAAGAAATTGTGTGACAAGGTATTTCCATTTTTTTTCTTCACCAGTAAATACCTTATGTAGTATCATAGCGTTTACCGGGAGTTTGCTAGCGCATGTTGTTGGCAAGCTTGCTTACCTGGGGGAATTCCCCACGCTAAGGGAAGTGTTGTAGGATTCCTATGTTATTTAATAACAGTTTTACTCTCCACCGTATGTTATGCCTATTGCTTGAGGAATGCCCTGCTCTTATATCCTCATACGTAGTTTCAGCTTCGCATGTCCATATGGTAAAGACTAAACGATGCGCAATAGCTATTATTAAGATCACGCATCCTTAAAAAGGCTCCATGAACCAGATGGCAATACACCAAGCACCAAAAAGAACAGTTATCATTCATCTCATACAACACGTGCCCAAGTGCCCAAATATGCTCGTTACATCACTCCTCTGGCATCGAGTCCAAAGCATTCTACATTAGGTCCCTCAAATTATCGATGAACCCTTCACTTTTACCCATCGGCCAAATTCACATGAATCCAGGAAAATTAGCCCACAAGTTTTAGGATAATCCCAAGACCAAATACAGAGTTTGAGTAGGTGGTATTTGCGCTCACAAATATGTGGAATTAGTCTGAAAATAACTGATAGTTACTAATTATTAGTTAAACATAGCTAAGAAGAGCTTAAATAGAATTTCTGTTTTGTTCGATGATGTAATTAGTTCGATCCGTTTGATTGCTCTGTTATGATATCGCTGAGCGGAATCACGTAGTCTGTTGACGTGCCGGCGGTCGTTATAAACTAAAATAATTTCTAGAAACAGTTGTTTTCTTATTTTATCGATTTTGTTATTCCTATATTTAGTATATCAATTTCCTTATTGATAACCCTTAATCAGTGTTTTACCACTAGATAGTTATAAGATGTCGGCGTCTCTAAATTTAAATAGTTCATGCAGAAAATTCTTAGCAACGTTGTGATTATTTTTAACTTTCATAATTGCTCTGTTATCTACTCGCAAATGGTGCTGTAAATACTCCGCATTCGTGTTTTCTATTTTTATCGATTAAAAATAGCCTTCTCGGTACAGCCGGTTGCGAAAAGCTTGCATCAGTCAAAGGAGTGCTGGGCGTGTCGCCGTTTAAAGCTTATCAGGGCCGAGTCGTGTCGGATGAGGTTTTAATTACTTTCTTCTAATCGGCCGAGCAAAGTTCCCTTTCTCTCAGTAGGGCTGAGGCAGGGAAAAAAGAAATTACGGTACGAAGAAAATATGCAGCGCCTAAACGTAAGCCATTACGTGACATTTAGCCGGAAGCAATTGTTCAGCCTATATAAGTTCGAGCTTTAGGATAGTTCTTCAGTCGAGTTTCAACTAGCAGCTTAAACAGGTCGAGAAGAACAAAAGAAAAATATAGTTATCTACTTACTTACAGTACTTTACTCGAAACTTTGAAGATCCCAAGCAACAAGAATGAACAAGGTGTGTGTTACTCATGAAATATATTGACACCGAATTTTTTAAAGTAAAATTTGTAATTAAATTTAAAAATTTCTTTTGCAGTTCATCATTTTGTTTACCATCACTATTTCGCTGGCTTGTCTAGCTACATTTGTTTCCGGCGATTGCTATAGAACTCCAGGATGTTCCAACCCAGCTAAAAATAAGGAATTTGTATACGGTCAACGTTGGAGGCCAGCAGATAATTTCTGTTACAGATGTACTTGCTACACGAGTAAAGTTCGCATTGTAAGTCCCCACATCTTTACTTATTCAAGTTATTTCAATTCAGATTTTAAGGATTTCCTGTAATCGAATTATTTCATTATTCCAGACAACATGTCAAGCTGCCGTCCCAACCCCTAAAATCAGCGGCGTTAAGAAAAGCTCATTTGCAGCGCGCTTGACCGGTAATAGCTACAATACTCCTGTTGGAGACGAGGAAGTTGAAGTACCGGAATATAAGGCCGCTGCAATTAGATGCCAACCGATATCCGGTTTTAGCTACGATCCCCTAACAGGAAAAGTTACTCTCCCACGATTCAAACTTGTCCATTACTACTACCTGAGGAAGTATAGCCAATGTTGTAGTCGGTAAGTTGTCTGCTCATTTAATTCTAGGTTTTTTCATATTTTTTATACGAGATTGTATTGAAATTGTATCTTCTTCTGCAGATTTGCCTCGTACAGCAACGTTGACCCAGAATGCAAAGTGGTTAAAGTGAGTCGCTGCAAATCTAAGCTGGTTCTCAAATCTAATCCCAAAAAGTATTGCAACAAGCCCACTTCCATGGTCGGTTGAAATTGACTGGTGATGTCTTTAAGAGTTGACAACCTTTCCTCTGTTATACCAAAATACCTACAAAAATACGTAATGCTATTGCAAAAGGAGTTTAGAAATTAAAATGCCGTGTCCATCCTCTCGCTATCAAGAATTTTGTTTATGGAACTGCCGAGTCGGAATACGAGATAGTGGGTGTCGTTTCCCCGAAGTTCTTAACATTTTTTTTCGAAATTGTGTCATACATATATAAGTTTTTATTCCATCGTATTCAGTTTTATTGCATAGCTATCTTTTTCTTTATTATATTTCTTTATATGTATACGTTTTCAGCTATGTATGTGTAGCTGCGTAGGGTTGTGGTTGTTACCATTTGTATTCTTCAATTAATGCTATCGTTATTACCAATGCTTTCAATAAAATATAAGAAACTTGAAACCTTTTCGCGTTTGAAAATTTTAGCACGTATGTGCTAGCTTGTCCGATACTGTAAAGTCGACCGGACAATCGGGTGTTCAAATTAATTGGTTATATGAACTCGCAAGCTGACATTTGCACGGTCGTAAACTAATTTCGTTACTCGTATTTGCAATTCTTAACTTGAGTAGTTGCAAATTGCACTGGATGTGATATTTAGCTTTTGAAAATGAAAGTGAAAATGAAGCCACTTGACATTGTAATGTGGAAGTCCAATATAGGTCACTGGACAAGAAACTCTTACTATATTATATGATATGTTATATGATCGACTCTTGTCAGCGTCAGTGGTAAAAGTGATGTGATTAATATGGCAGTGCCTTGTATTTATTCGACCTTTATATTAAAGGCAATTCAAATCTCCATGCAGTTTTTCAGAGCGCAACAACATATAATATATATTGATATTTCTCTAATTGGATGTACCGTGTAATGCATGTGACCAGCACTCGAATATTGAAAACTCTCCCTCAGGGTATAGATGGATTAAATTATCGTGATTAATAAGACTAATAAATTGAATAATCATTAAATCAATCGAATTAGTGGGAACATCGGAGTTGAATAAAGTCTGCAAGGTTTCGTAATAGTACTGCTCTTGTACAATGAAATTCGAACTTATTTACTCTAGGTTAGAAAGTAAATAATGACTGACGAAATTTCTAAATTTTTGAGTGATTATCCTGTCAAAACCACAATCAAATTCCTAGCCTCTGATGAAAGCAGAAACACCTAATCCCAAGTCGAAACCAAATCTCTGCTTACCTACTGAAATCATTTTGGAAAATAGATTCGCAACACCAGTTTCTCCCTACTGCGACTTCAGTCTTAAGCGCAAATACTTCTTTCAATACTTAGATTAGAGACTTCGTTTGTGGAACTACTGTATGTTTCTTCTATGACTGCCACTATTTCAATATTTGTGCTTTCATTTCAGGCGATTGCCAACACCGTCTTCAACGTAGACTGGATGATGTTACATGTCGTCAGTTTTGGAGATTTTGGCTACATAAACCGTGAGTGTCTTCATATTTTTATGACTCTGCACTGATGTCTTTTTTATACGTTCACACCCTTGATGTGAAATTGTAATGGAAAAGTATTCGATCATTTTATCTGTAGTTCGTTCTTATGTATGATTATAGCATTATGTTATGTTGATCAGCAATGCAATTAGAAACTAACTCGTATAGTAAGTATTTTACCAATGGAATGATATTTAATTAGGTCCAAGTCGTAGGGATAAGATGGTTAAGATATTTAACGTGTAGTTGTTTTTACTCTATGTACGCCTTTCGTGCTTGCTCAATTCCATAAGTTTGTAATCGGTTATTAATATTATGAGGCCTCGTCACTTGGGATTTTGCTCCATGCTGCTTTATTGTTGTAGAGGTTTTGAAAGTTGTTTGTCGCTTTACGGCGTAAGAGAGTTGAATTCATTTTTTTGGCTTGTCGTCGAATTTCTGGTAGGAGAGTGGGTCAGTCATTAGCGCATCTCACGACCGAGGGTTGTGGGTTCGAAACTTGCCTGGGCCATTCCCTCGAGCAAGACACAATCAACTAGCTCACAGTCAACACAGCAATTAAAAAGGTTACCGACAACGACGGGGTCACTGTAGCGATGATGGTGACCTTCATTGAGGTTATAGTAACCACCATCCGGTCATTGACTCTAGGTAATATCACCACGTAAGCTACCGGATAACTTATAGAATGCTTTAAAACCAAGTAGTTCGAATTTCGGACTGTAAAAAACTACTAAGAATATAACAGTGTTGCCATAAAAGTAGGGTCATGTACAGTAATTGTGTCAGGTTTCGTAGTGTCATATTGATATATTTCCGTTTTCGTTCTTAGTCATTACTTTATTTCTATCGAAATTATTTTTATTGTTTGCCCTCGTTTTTGGATAAAAAGCTAAAATTATTAGTCGCCATGCAATAATATTTCTTGGAATCATTGAATATAAATTTGGGGAAATGTGATATCAATACTAGTGAATGCTGCAGGCAATATTTATTTCGATTTCAGTTCCTCTTGCGTCTAGAGTCTAGACGATTGATCTTAAGCTTTTATTCTTGAAGTACTACTTTGACAAACATTATTAAAATTGCTGAGTGTAGCAGTATCATGTTTTCTGGCGTGAACGGAGAAATGCTTCTTCACTTTTTTAGCATACTGGATAATTTCATTGTATGATTCACTTCTGGGGAAGAGACAACACAGTCTGATGTCTTGGTCATATCATTTTCAAATTTCAATGCAATCGTTACTTTGTACGTTTATACGACTAGGTCAGACGTCTCGAAAATTCTTTGTGATGTACGTGTTATAACCGCGGGATTGTATAATAAAGTGAATAAGTGTTGATAACTGCGATAACCTGTTGTGCGATCTCGATTAACGCGTTTGTTATCGTTAAATTTTTTGCGCGCATTCATTGGTATTGCTATTATCGTAGGTTGCAGAAATTTAAGAACCATTTGATCGCAAAAGGAAAATTAACAACTTAAAGACACCGCAGATAGTAGCAAACTGACTTTATAACGTGATACTTGCATAATGTGAAGTTTGGTATGAAAAATCATTTATTAAGGAATATCTTCGCCCGATTGTTAATTCTCATTAACTTCTTTGTTCTCGCCACTTTAACTAACTTTGCTTAGGCATTAGAAGCGCTCTAATTGCCGAAAATGCCCTTATACATGAATTTTTTATAAGTCTTCAAATCATGTTGAGATGTCATAGTTCATTTTGATTAAATCAGGTTCGCGGATGCTCGGATTATTTTTATGTTTACTCTTCACTGACATTGGAGCATGTCATAATTGAGAGTAAAAAATCTCTGCAGTAATGGAAGATCTCATGTAGGCGCAAAAAAAAAACATACTTCAAGAACCAAGAACCTTGCATACCATATTGTCCGGTTTTCGTTAATTACAGGTCTTGAAATTCTTTGCAAGATAACGTGTAATCAGCGGTGCTTAGCAAGTTCCTTATATTCGTGTCTTGCGTGGATGATGACTTTTAATGTTATAAACACATCTATTCTGCTCTTTTAAAATTGCCAGTATTCAAACATCCCCTGGTATACTAAGCTTTTTCTACCTGTTCCCTAAATTGTTGAAGGTTATGTAGCCTTGAAGATAAATACAATAAATATTTCGAAATATTAGTTCCGCTGAAGCAATTTTATTTTCAGATCATTAAAAGTATAATCGAATTTCGTAACATAATAATCCAATGTCCATGCCTTAAATACAAGTTTATTCACATGCTTTACACTTCTTCCGTATCGCGTTGACTTGTCACGGAGGGTAGTCATACTTTTCATTTTAACACACGCTAGCATTGCACTAGACTATCTCAACACAGGATAACAGTTCGTTTTTTTAAACTTCATTGCTATTTTAAACTGCGCTCGTTCCCAGATTTCGCAATGAAGTTTTTTCACAATTTGTCGGATATGGGATTTTGACAAAGCTTGGTGTGTTCCTCACGATAGACAATTCTTGCTCGGCATCTGTCGTCAAATTTCGCCATACAGCGTCGATGTTTTGGTCCAGTTATTGTGCTGGAAAGGGAATCGAAAAGTTTATTGTATTGTCATATATTAAATTCCCTTAAACAAAACAGTACATTAATGCAAAATTTGTTTTAACAAAGTTTTCCTTACTTCTTGCAACAACGTGACACCTTTTCTAAATACACGTAATGCACGTATTTCAAAGGAGGAAAATAAAATTCTCCTGTCTCCTCGTTCAGAATGGCTGCAGGCTCCACCGGACATTTTATACTTTCCGCTTCCTTTTCTGGCAATTGAACCTCTTCATCTCGAACGCTCATAGTGTCGTTTTGCACCAATTGTTTCACGGTTTGCGCTCTTCTCGCTTCCTTAGTAATCCGGTTTTTCAGCCCACTCTTTCTGACGCTATTTTTGTCGAGTTCGTCCAACGTAATACAGGATTTCTGACAAAAGAGAATAATTTTGTTGAACGTTTCGTAATTAATTAAAGTGTCATTGACATCTGGCGCTTCATTCTCGCTATCGCGTCGCTCTTCGATAAAAATAGAAACATAGGCTGCCCAAATTAGGTTAACTCTACAAAGTAATTGGCGTGACTCATTATAGGAATAGACTTTCTTGAAACCTCACAAAAATGTCTTGAGATTGTCATCATCGATTTTGATAAAAAATCGTTTCTGATTGCATGAATAAATAAATCAAAGGCGGTCCCGAATTTCCAAATAGGATGTGATATGTAGTGTTTCTATTTACCGAAAATACTTTTCTCATTGCGCAAATACACATCAAGCATGAATTGGTGTCTTCTTTGACGCTTGTCCAGTACTCGTGTTCCTTATGAGATACCTTCGTTGTCTTATCATCATCGCAGCCTCGTACGGTGAAGCATTCCAACGCGATAGAAAACGCCAGCGTTTGCAAGAAGCAGATTGTTATTACAGTAGCTTTGAACATAGTCATTTCTTAACTTACGTACACTGGCGAAAGTAATTGGGGTTCTTAAAACAGATAACGATATATAAATAGATTTATATTGTATAAAGTTTATTGTTACTGATACATATAAATTCTTGTGAACCAATTCCTGAATTGTTTCAAAATTAGTCCGGTCGGGTGACATTAAAATAATATCTTAAGATATTTCCCAGGTCTTTGGAACGGATCCTTGTCGTTAAGCGAGGAGTACTTGTATACTGTATTTTAAAATTCAGCCAATCAT
The DNA here is from genome assembly GCA_013436065.1 of Halocynthia aurantium. NCBI lineage: Eukaryota > Metazoa > Chordata > Ascidiacea > Stolidobranchia > Pyuridae > Halocynthia > Halocynthia aurantium. The sequence continues at coordinate 6,212 of QXVX01001398.1, read as the reverse complement.
TTCCAAATACTGCTAATGTTGACTCCGCCGATATAATACATTCACATCGTAGTATTCGACCCCGTTATGTGTTTAGGAACTGTCGTCTTGTGACGCAGTAGTAACTAAACAGCTCTTCTAAAATTTATTTTATATTCATTAAATTGAATTAAGAAATTTCTCGTCTAATTTCTCTGTTTAATATTAAATATGAAGATATTGCTGTTGCTCGTGTTCTAGGTCAACATCAGGAGGTGTGACCTAGCATTTGTATAAATCCCTTGGCTCAAGCACTAATATATTGGTATACCCTGACATATTACAGTAGTTGGTTTATTCTCATTTAAGCTTAGCGTTATGTTGTCGGAGCAATACCACCCATTCTGCTCCCTCACCACCTTACATCTGCTTTCGTGGTCCCAGAGTGCCCGCACATATCATTCCTGTCAAGTTATATGCGCCGCCGACGTAGCCTGGAGGTAAACGTGGAAATTTTCTTAACGTTCTACTTGACGCTTGGTATACCATTCGTATTTATAACGTGAAAATGAGAAATATTCGAACGAATACGGTACTGACAAGATACTTGTGGTATGTGTGGTGACACAAGCGGTTGCGACGTTTACTCAGTGCAAAACCATCAAAGCTGTTTCGGCTAAAATATTTACTATAGAATACCTTATTTGTCCGTGACTGAAAACGAATAGCTACAGAGTAAAGCCATGAGACCAAATACCAGAAATAATGCATTAATTATAAAAAGCACGTTCTGTAGCGGTGACTTTACAAGAAATTTTAACAATTTAATTGCTTACTTGGATTTTTAATTCGTGTCTCAATATTTGTTACTTTATTTTGTGCTGACTTTGATTATTCAGTATAATATCCTGTTCATTCAGCCGATGTGCAAATCAAGCTGAGTCTCTACTTTCGCTGTGTTGCTTCTCGATTGTTACCTGTACCTTTACTTATGAAATATTGGGTATCTGGGTATCGATCTAATAATGTAATATCGATCTATAATGAAATAATGTACCATATCCGTTAGTCAGCAGGCTCTGGCTAGATTTTTCCATTCTATTCTAAGAAAAAAAAGTATTTTCCTTCTTATGCCGGGTTTGGTCGATTTCCGTCTCGAACTATTCATAAAAATTTATTCAAATTATCTGCAATGAAACTGGTTCTTCTTGATTTTCAAAACTGGAGCGGGAACCGCTTTTGCGATTGATGTCTGTTATGAAATCTCAATTGTCGCGGTCCGATATTTGTTTAGCAAACCGTATACTTGTTTGATAATCTGAAAAATGATGTGACTTGCTCACCTTGAGATTAGATTGATCTTCTGGGTCGCAGAGTAAGGTGGCACAGCTATAACAGCGAATAATGAATCGTAAATATTATGGCAGTCACGCGATGGTTTATGGGGCATCGGAATTTCTGATACATTCACGGTACGAGATTTAAACGCTACTGTTTGTTAATAAAATCATAGCTGCTATGGGACGCAGTGGCAGCAATAGCAGGTAAAATATTTCGAAGTCTTGAATATGATTTTGAATATAATTTGTAAGTCCATATTATTGAGCAGCCAAATTTTTTCTTTGCGCTTGAATCAGATCGTTAATGCCGAACTGTGAAGACTCGCAAGCAATTTACATATTTTCGTATTGTAATTAATGTCTACCGTCAAAATTCACATACTCTTAACGTTAAGTTTTAATTAGGTTTTCACAACACGTCACGTAGGTCTTTAAAGAGCAGACAACAACGAGCAATGATATATCATTAGATAGACGACAGTCATCTTTTATACGAACAAATTATCTCCAAGTCCTAATAATTAAGGCACAGGTGTAAACAGAACGTATGATATGGTGGATTGTACACGTTCACAGCTAGTTTCGATATCAAGCTGTATGTGAAATCCTACTTTAAGATTGACTGTATCGGTAGGAAGTAATCGCCTACGTTCTCGTTCAAACAATGAAAGCAGTTCAGCTTATTACTCAATTTTTTTTATTATAACAATACATCCAGTTCGAAACCGAAACGTACACGAAAATTTTACCAAAACCTGAGAACGTCAATGAAGACAATTTTTTATCATAAGAAACGTAGCTAATATAGTACGGTTTGAGGGTAGGGGCGATATTTTTGACACAATATTAATATGAAGTGATCTCCATAAGAGATAAATGGTTTGACAACAGCATCACCATATAGAAGAAGTATATTTATACTGTATAGTCTTTTGTGAGTGACTTTAAGATGCACCTTTTAATAACGAGGGGAAGCATGCTCCGTATCTGAAAGTCTCTTACGTTAGGTTGCGTACACTGGAATATTAGTCGAAGGTGCTGTCCGAGTGGAATTAATTAATTGCTACTCAATGGACTTCATCTTGAATTTGGTAGTTTATTAGGTTAAGCAAATTTATCCTCAGAACACCCGGTATAGTTAAATATTTTCTACTACTGGAATAACTGTTGCATAATGCTACATAATAGTCAGTGTGACAAGGGTCTAAACCAGAGGTGTGTAACCTTGTAGCACTCCCGGGCCAAATACACTTAACCGTATTAGACGACGTGCCGTATTTCACATCGACTATCTCCTAGTGACTGCATAAACAAGTCGCCTCGTGTTAAAAATCGGCGCGAAAATGGAAATGACGCTTCGCTTTTACGCTACATATTTACTAGGAGTTCACCTATAATTCAGTTAATTTTTGAGATCTAATTGGGCCATGTAATACCAAACTGATAATCGGTAATATCCGTCTTAATAATTTAATTAAAATGTTTTTACAACTAGGCGGGATTTGGAAACGCCGACTGCTTATTACTTCCGGGATCTGAATTTGGATACAATATTGTGATCCTAGTCTAGTGCCTGATTTCCGGGTCCGATAACATGTGTGGGTAATGTTAACGATTAATAGCAATATGTACATATGTAGATTCAGTTATGGTACACAACATAACAGAGCTTACGAGAGTCATCATCGCCTTTTTCTGCGTAGTAAGGCATATCGCTGTGAACTACTTCCGCGTTTGTTCGCGTTCATGAATTTTTATTTTCATGAACACTATATTGTACGTAGGTTCATACTTTCTATTTTTCATGCGCACTGTCCATCACAGCAAAATAAATAGCCAGCATTCTCACTGATCTCTATATATATTATCCCTTAAAGGCTTACCCGGGAAGTGCAGGGATTCTCTGCTAGTCATTTATAAATATCAGTAAGCCGATTCCGAATCAATGCATGAACTCTGATGATGGATAATGGTTGACTAGTCACTTGATGACCTCACACTCTGCTGATGAAAAAAATTAATTCTTCAATCGCATAGCGAAACCATGACTTACTAAGTTACGTTGAGCTAACCATGGAAACTTATGAACAGGAAGTATGAGTAATTCAATGGAGAATGTGATTTGCGTAGGCATTTCCTTCTGATATATGCCATGTATATAATTTTAATATTATAAGCTGCAGCGTCTTGCCGGATAGCCTTTGTTTACCAATGGAATAGAAATAGCTTATTCATCATATAGTTATTTTTTCCTATTATAAGTTGTATATAAATATCTATATTGCACGCTGTCGCTTGCATTTTATTTTTTGTGGTAAAGAATTGCAGTAAACTGTTAAAATAGTATTCATTCTTTAGATAGTCCTTAAAATCTGCACGATGAAAACCCTACACATCTGTTTAGTGCTGAGTCTTGTGATAGCCAAGTCACTAGGTAAGTTGGACTACTCTGATATCGCATTATATTACAAAAATTATTACGTTTGATTTGTATAACGATATTAGAGAGTTTGAAAAAATAAGGTGATAAAATATCTCAGTTCGAAGATTTGTTTTTATATTAGCGTGATTGCTTTCTGTACTAACTCATTTGGAATATTTCTACATGCTTGCAGTACATATTAAAGAGTTACCTGTCGTAACCGATTATATCTCCTAATGCCGGTGTAGAGTGAATTTTCATTTACTGGAGGAAATTGTTAGGAAAGATGAACAGGAAAAGTAGTCTGATCACTGGTCTATAAGAGTTAATGTAGGAATCTAGCAAGCAACTAACATATATTTTGAGTCCGAAATGAAATTGATATATAATGAAACTATGAGTACCCTATTTTGAGAGAATCTAATATATATGTGCCGAAAATATTTCACTCAATGAATAATATTTTTACATACAGGGTTACAGTGTTATGTATGCTCTTCCAATACATATTATGGGGAAGCAGGATTTGACAGCTGTTTCCAGAGTTTTACTAAAGCTAAAAACACTCCAGCTAACAATGCACAGAATAAATCCTATTGCTACACACAATTCACTTTGCGGGATGGTATGTGTTATCGAATATAGTAAGCAGTTTGATTCTACATTCAATTACTAGGCAAGTTATTTTCAATTCAGATTTGGTAACAACAGTCAATAGAGGTTACAAAACTCTTACAAACCTGGATGGAAGAACGCCTACAATTCCACTGTCTAATTGCTCACAAGTGTTGAATACTGGCAGCAGCAGCAGCATTGATTCCACGTGTATACTGAATTGTGACGGAGAAAAATGCAATTCCAAAATGTTTTGTAAGTTATACCATATAATGTTTCAGAATGGAAAATTATTATTAGCTAGCTTTTACCATAGCGACCATGTATATTTCGCTACCTTGTGGTTATTATCAGCGCACACGGGTGGGACTTTACTGCTAGCAAATACTGCCAGCATATATATATTTTATCATAGGATATATTGTGTTTCAACTAATATAGGAATCCAGTTAAATAATCAAAGAATTGAGATGACGTGTACGAGTATGGTTGGTGATTCGTTGTGGGGCGAAATGATCAGCCGGAGATTCGACAGAACGATAAATATAGTCTCCAGATTGGGAGAGATCTGACAGAGTTCATACGGCAGAGCCCATTATACTAGTCTCAATAGAAACAAGTTTGAATTTAAATTTACTTCGTTCGTATCCCTGAATGTTCGTTAGTTTGTAAGTTGGGCATAGATAACTCAATATAATACCTTGTATAGGTTTCTATTCAAATACAAGTACTATTTTTAAGAGATGAAATAAATATTATTTATATTATTAATTTGCAGCAAATCTGAAACCATGTGCTTCAAACTGCTCACGAATCAGTACATCGACGACCGATAAAGGAACTTGTGACTACATTGATGGACTGTGCGATTGTAACAATGGACGTGGAAGCGACTGTTCAGAGCCATCACGTGGGTTGAATTTCTGTTACTTTATTGGATGATATAAATTGCTAGATTGCTACATGTGCTAGGAATAGAGTTTATAGTGGGCGTGGTTTGTTTTCATTTTCTTTTTTTATGCACTATTGCAATGTACTGTATCATTGATGATTGTGGATTGTGCTATAAACGATAATTTACAGTAACATTGCGAAATGTATACTATACATTATGTTAGTTTTCGTCTCGCATTTTCAGTTCCAACTCCTAGATTCCCTCTCATATATCGCAAATGTGTTCAATGCTCCTCAGCTATCGACGGAGATTGTGCAACAGAAACCGTGGGTCATGATTGTGAGTCATCAACCAGTAGATATTGCTCTGCTACTCGGACTTCTATTTATGATTCAGGTAAAGCTGAACATTCTATATATTTAATGTGTATAGCAATTAATAATTACGAAAGGTAGTAATATTTCTTTACCATTTTGATTTTACGCATTATCGAAACAGTTTACACAGCTGATTTGCTTGAACTCATACTATTAGTTTCGTATTGTTAAAGCAAAGTTTTCTTTTTAGCCGGGAATATCAAGGCAACTACCATAACGAGAGGATGTACTACGAGCTTTGTATCAACGGACCGTTGCAAATTTACATCAACAAAAATATCATATCGTACCGAAAACGTACCGTCATACCAAGAATACACATGCTATTCCACCTGTGACACGGACAACTGCAATATCAACACGCGTAAGAGCATATCGTATTAAATATATATTTTACCTGCATCCCTAGACGGGTGACCATTAAAACTCAGTCCTTAATCAATGGAGAATAAAATAAACTCACTCTATTACAGCACATTTCCCTTTTTGTTTATTGTCGGTTAGCAATGTATTTTTATTTATTTGAATGCTGCTGAATGCTCCATCATGTACAACATACTGACACTCCCAAAGTTAAGAGCAAAATAGCTGGGAATCGCGGTCCT
>QXVX01001390.1:0-11541 GCA_013436065.1 Halocynthia aurantium | reverse complement strand
ATTCCTGGCATTTCACAATGTACATATTCATCGTATCTATTCTTCTTCTTCTTGAATAGTAAATTGATTACGATTGGTTTCTTGTTCTTCTTATCCATCAAACAAACCATTATTTCCACTGTCTTCTGTCTTCCGATATTTTAAAACATTTCGGGATGTTCTCAACAATCACAAAGTTTTTTTAGTTGCACTGTTACGCCTGCCTTTACAAGACTGCTAGCTGTACGAATTCCAGAGACCACCGTTACGATGATTTCATCTCAGAAAGCAAGTTTGTTAGTAATGTTAATCGAGTCTAAAGGTCCTGTAGAATACAAAACGAATTAATATCATAATTATCAGTTATTTATTCAGGTGTATCGTGTTCTAAATGTTTCAAGATAAGCGTCATCCACCTTGGTAATAATCGTACATATAAAAACATATAAATGCAGTGAATTAATTTATAATTACTACCATGCTCAAGTTGTAGTACTGTATATACTATACTGCATCCAACTGGGCTTACAGTGTAGCATACTACCAACGATTATCCCATATTCCTTACTGTTGTAGTTCTTTATATTTAGCTCCAATTTACGCTCCTTCAATCACAATCAGCTGGAACCAATTCTAATTGCAAAGGTAGACATAGGCATACGTGTACATCTTAGCTTCTCTTTGCAACTTTCTATCATAATCCTTCGACATATCATCATCACAACACTACTTACTTTATGTCGAATTCTCCGAAGAAAATTAATGTTGTTCTTCTGAAGCTTATACTTGCTACGGGCAACGGAACTTTGCGACGTCAATCCATCATCAATGCACGATATTCCTTGTATTCACACATATAAAGTTTCATTTGCCTCAAGGCTGTTATCGGTTACATCGAAATACAGTCAGTAATGACAGTGGTAGTTACCGCAATCTGCATTAAAACCCATTTCATTTATCTGTACCGATATTAGGTTACAGAAACTTTTATGAGATATGGTAATCACCGGTTGATCGAAGTAGATCTTCGAGAATTTGTTATTAGCAACACGATTTAATGTTATAGAAGTCTTTGTTAATGACGTGACCGTCAAGAGCAACAAAAGGTACTTTAGTGTCTGGACGATTCTTGTAAACCCATATAACTGGAATCAAATTTCGACTGATGAACTCCAATACTATACGATACAGGTCACCTTATGTACGCACACCTGATCTACTTCTTAGGAAAAAATCTGGCCGGAGAGGAGTTCTGGTTAAACCAATACAATGCTATCTCGGTTTAGTCTTTGAATGGTTCATGGAAATCGGTTGAAACCAAAAATGACGAGAACCAAAGCAGTATTTCCCAGGATTCATGGTCAATAATAATTAATACTTACAGTAGCACAAACACCTTTAATAGTATCAGAAAATAGTCAATTTCTAGAAAGAGCACACGTACATTACAACAATTCGATTCCGTATATACACGCCCCCTATTTGAGTTAGGGAAGGAAGGTGTGTATACATTTTAGTGATGTCATAAAGCGGTACGAGATTGGCATCATGTTACGTCATCAGTCACATATAGATTGTCAGGGTATTAAATATTCCGAGTATTTGTGAAAAATCTGGCGGAACATGTCATATATACTCGAGCATAGGACAAGATCAAATTGGAGACAAAAATCCAAGTATGTATATAAATCTTTTTTAATAATCGGTTGACTCAAGGCGTTTAAGCGATAAGCGTACGAGAGCTAAACATCAATAGAAATTGACGGATCTTAAGTAATTTTGAAATAAACAAGTGTTTGGTTTCTGTGGAATCGTGAGAATATCAAGATCAACTGTGATGTGATAGCCAGAAGCAATGTCGAATACGCTGTCAAGTAAGTTCTTTGCAGTGTTGCCAGTTTATTTTCGCCAGCATGCGTGGGAAACAGCGCAAAAGTAACCCGAAAATGCGCGGTAATTGAAAGTGGAGTCAGAAAAAAAAGTAACACCTCACTTAACGACCTTAAAGGAACGGAACTCCTCACTTAACGACCTGGTTCCGTTCAACGACCTTTCTAACGCCCTCAAAGTTGTGAAATTTATAATTTAGGAACAATGTCATGTCATTTCCAATACACATGTGACAATGTGTGTAATATGTCGCGTAGCGCTGTTTAAAAACTTCAACCTCTGGCTATGTAGTAATAAGAACCAGTTATTTCAGTAGCAGAAAATATATTACCGAAGCTGGGTTTTGACAATAAATTGGCTTTTATAAACTACTAAATTCAAGATAAAGTTTGATAACTTTTAAACATGGAGTCAGATGAGCGCATAAAGAGTAGGGAACAATAATCACTTATCCTTTAACGAAGATTATGAACTACCAATAATATACACGGTACAACAGGCTGACTGACGACTAATGGGACGCAAAGATTTGATGGTCGCCGTTGTCGAACCGCGAGCGTAAGGTCGTTTAGTGACAAGTAAGGTATGTTGATTCTTCACCTATACGCTAGATGTCACTAAAGAAACTTGGATAATTACTCATGTGTAAAAAGAAACATTGCGCAATCCAGTATCAACAGATCGAAATTGGGTGTATTGGGGTTGTTTACCCAATTTATTTGATAAACATGATGGGTGCATTGAACCCGTTCGACGCTAGTGTACAAGAGAAATTATTTCAAAGCAAGGGGGCCGAAATATACTGGAATAACTGGAGAGAAATCCAAGATTGGTATTATTGTTACTTGTTACCAAGTATGGCCGCTTGGAATTCACAACCAGAGGCTCCAAAGAAGAAAAAGACGAGGAAAAGAAAGAGGAAGAAGAAGAGAAAAAGAAATAAATCCACCAGAGCTATGTCAGCACAAGAGCAACCTGGTTAGTAGCAGACCCATCATTGTGTGTTTGAGCAACACAGAATTACCTTGCTCAACAGTGCCCAGCTGTTAAAAAGGGTACCACCAACACCGGGGTCACTGTAGCAATGGTGGGGACCTCCAATGAAGTTATAGTTACCGCTTGGATCCAGAGACTATTGCAATATCACCATAAAATAAGTCTCCTAACACCATTTGAAAATATTAGAGAATGCAACCAGAACAAAACTTGAAACATGAAAAATAATGTCACTCCTTTGCTAACCCTAATTTTCCATTTTAGCCGAGGCCAGTCACTTATTCATCTGAATGCCATTTTTTATATTACAGAAATGAATGATGACCAGCAATCTTCAGACTCTGTCTGTCCAGAATTCATCGAGTTTTACAAGATAACATTGAAACACAGAAGACAAAGTAAGAACAGAGTACCTTGACTTTAATCTATATTTAATGTGATTTGATCTATCATCCTAACTTTTCCTGTTTTAGTGAAAAAGTTAGATGAAGAAATGCAATTTACGCCCGACCATGAAGGTAAGCTATTAACAAAGATTACATCTGCTCTAATTCACTTATTTAATTCTTATGCATTTAATTGTTAAGGACCAATATCCAAGCCCACACCATCCTCAGCCCCACCGAGTGTTCAACCAGGCAGGGTTCGGACAAACGAAATGAAACTGTTGTACGGATCTAAAGCTGTAAAGATTCAGTCAATGGAAACGCAATTACAAGCAAACTTTGATGAGCTGTCTGGATTGCATCAACCTAAACTGTGGCCTTTCATCTCGCTCTCTATATGAATTATCAAATTGCTGTGGTTTTGATCCACCGGTTATTTTTTGTCCCTTCCCACTGCAACTGTTTAACCGTATCATTATTCTTTAGTACTAGTTGAGTAGTGCTGTTAGGTTGAAGAGTTGGATTAACAATCCTATGATCACCATCCTACCACTACTGAAATAGTATCGATTCTTCTTGCAGTGCGCCATTAATATTATAATAGTCAATAGCATAACTGAAATGGATTTCCCGACTCCCAAATATCATCACGTATCTCGGTATAAAGATGTGTACGAACCTGCAGAAGACACTTTCCTTTTACTTGATGCCTTGGAAAAAGATCACAGCAAACTGAAGACTCTCGATGCATCCGTGGTACTGGAGGTCGGCTGCGGCTCAGGAGTTGTTAGTGCCTTTGCCGCCACGTTGATAGGACCAGACACTTTATACATTTCGACTGATATAAATCCGTCTGCTTCTGCTTGTTGCGATGAAACTGGAAAAATGAATTGTGTGGTTTTAAACCCGATAACGACCCGTTTAACTGACGGGTTCCTGCCGCGACTCGAGAATAAAGTGGACCTTCTTATTTTTAACCCGCCATATGTGGTAACACCAAGCGATGAAATCATGCATGGAGGGTTATCTGCGGCATGGGCAGGTGGATTCAAAGGTCGTGAGGTCATGGACAATTTTTTTCCTTTGGTTTCGAAACTGTTATCAGAGAATGGCTTATTTTATCTGGTTGTAATCAAAGAGAACGATCCACAAGATATTGCAAACCTGTTTGCAAAATATAGTTTTAATACCAAGACTGTTATGTCACGACGTGCTGGACCAGAACATCTGTCAATACTAAGAATATCAAGAAATATAGTTGACCTGTGACCCTTGAAAGGCTTTCATATTTTGTATAATCATTTTAATAAATTTCGTATCTTTTTCTAGTTTAAGTTAGGCTATATAAATAATTTTTTTAACATGGCACAGAGTACATCGGTTGCAAGCAGGCTTGTGCCTGCGATACGGTAAGAAATAATTCAATATATTATATGTATCACAGTATTAATATTCATTATTTTATTAGTTATTTTTAGGAGCTATGCTTTTGGTAAATAACTCTGCATTCTTCCTCAGCTCTGCAGCTAAGATTGGAATCGTGGGATGTGCAGTTTATTGGACTACCACAACAGGAGTTTGGTCACAAGACACAACGCAAAACGCGGTTGCCATCAAAAGTCTGACGAAGGATGTGGATAAAAGGCTTGGTGGAGAATATCTAACCAAGGTATAACCTACTGCAATAATTTATATTATTACCTGATAACAAATATGCTGACAGGCCTTCAGTAATCTTCATCTTTTACCACTTTTCACAGATTGGCCTCCCGTCTTCTGACACTGTTGTAGATACATGGAACAGCGGAGTCACCAAAACTTTTGATGTGGTCGCAGCATTACCTGACAAAGTGTCGAATAAATACAATGATGCAAAAGCATATATTAAGGATATGAATAAATAACAATCAAGTGTATTCCTTCTCCATTTCATCAATTTTCAAATATTGTTTTGACATACTTTTCCTTTTTTGTGTATAAATATACGAGTGACACTGCAGAAGTTGATTTGTTGTTTGGTGATAGAAAAGTGATCTTGGTATAGGTGCCTGTGAAAGTTATTCTAAGCTATTTCAACTTGTTAAGATAGTTTACTATAGAAAATGCTATTTGGTTCATTGCATTTGTGTTAACTAAATAATGCTATATAATGGTTATGTGCTGTGGTGTCATGTTTTGATAGTTAGCTCATGGTCTTGCAATCTAGAGGGGTGCTTACTCAATATTATATGCTTAAGTAAAGATAACAATACTCTCTACACCTTAGGCATCACCGTGTATAAATCCGGATGAGATGTTTGTACTACAGAATGAAAACTAGAATGTATTTGGTGTAATTAATATACGTAAAGCAGTGTAAATTGAAATCCCTTCTTACATAACTTGGAAAATCCATAACAGTTACTAATAGTGATAAAGAAATGACACGAACGGAAGCAGACCGTTTTCACAGGAAACTTTACATCATATCATGAAGGGAATTGCGCAGGNGGTCTTGCAATCTAGAGGGGTGCTTACTCAATGTTACACGCTCAAGTAAAGATAACAATACTTTCTACACCTTAGGCATCACTGTGTATAAATCAGGATGAGATGTTGGTACTACAGAATGAAAACTAGAATGTATTTGGTGTAATTAATATCCATGAAGCAGTGTAAATTGATATCCCTTCTTACATAACTTGGAAAATCCATAACAGTTATTAATAGTGATATAGAAATGACACGAACGGAAGCAGACCGTTTCGACAGGAAACTATCATGAAGGGAATTGCGCAGGNTTCAACTTGTTAAGATAGTTTACTATAGAAAATGCTATTTGGTTCATTGCATTTGTGTTAACTAAATAATGCTATATAATGGTTATGTGCTGTGGTGTCATGTTTTGATAGTTAGCTCATGGTCTTGCAATCTAGAGGGGTGCTTACTCAATATTATATGCTTAAGTAAAGATAACAATACTCTCTACACCTTAGGCATCACCGTGTATAAATCCGGATGAGATGTTTGTACTACAGAATGAAAACTAGAATGTATTTGGTGTAATTAATATACGTAAAGCAGTGTAAATTGAAATCCCTTCTTACATAACTTGGAAAATCCATAACAGTTACTAATAGTGATAAAGAAATGACACGAACGGAAGCAGACCGTTTTCACAGGAAACTTTACATCATATCATGAAGGGAATTGCGCAGGCGGCGCATATCTTTTTTTTACAGAGGAGTCATTTCCCCTACAGCGTTTTTCTCTCATCACAAACGCCACAGGACGTACACTTAATTGTTAATGAGGGCTCGCAAACATTCCGGCTGGTTGTTAAAACATCTTTCTTGTTTAAATGCAAGGGAAAGTCATTAAACGGGGACGTCTTAAAAGCGAAAGAAGAGTTTTCAATGAAAAGTGGTTGAACGAGCGATATTTTTTTGCAGATTACGTGGCGAAGCGTTGCATTATGGGACGCAACGTCATGCGCCGGCAAATTTATCAGTGCCGACATTCATAAGTTTGTCGACATCGCCGCGAGTTAATTGATTGCAAGAAATAAAAGTTGTGGTCCAAATTTTGCCTCGTATTTGCTATTTTTCAATTCAATTATGATTTGTGAGCAAGTGTTCAGCGATAAGTCGGTTAAATGACGGCAGGAGAGGGAGTTGTTTATTCGAGTATCATGTTCCATATGGATTCATAATTAATACACGGTAGTGCATTTTCGTTATCACGATCCGTTTTCTTAAATTTTAACAGAATTTGCTTGAGAGTTCGAGGCGTGCCATACAAAATATTACTGTGTATTATAAAATAGTAGTCAGATTCCTGAAATAATACTTTAAAAACATTCCACAATGTCACAGAATCAGATGATTAGCAAAGCCGAAGATGTTGCAGATACTGTAAGTTATAAGCCGCCGTAGAAATTAAAATTACTCAGTAACATGGGCGAGGCTTCAATACAGTATATTTACAAAAGTTTTACTCAATTTCTAGGTCCTAAGAAAGACGAAATTCATTTTACCACATGTGGGACGTTTTTGTCTTGTATCAACTTTTGTGGAAGATGGAATCCGGATGTGGGTACAGTGGGGTGAACAAAGAGATTACATTGCCAGGTAAGAGGTGTTGATTGTACTTAAAATCTACATGAATTGCTTATTGGCAAGTTGCATACTTATTTAAAAAAGTATTCTAGTAGATGTGGTGACTTTTTACTGCAAATGTTGAGAAAAAAATTGTCACCACAAGGTATAGGTATATTGTAAATTATTTAACAGTTATTCAAAAGTTTCTTCATATTTTCAAGATAAAATTTATTTCAATCCCACCATTTCATGTGGGTATCCATGTACATTATATATAGGGACAATTTATATTTGCCAAGTGGACTTTTACCAGGATAGTCCTATATCTGGAAATTATAGATCAACATCGAGGAGCATATTGGAATTAAGCCATGAATTTATTGTAGAGATAAAATTCTGCCACATAGCGTAGTGACATTTAAAAATTGGCAAAATTCATGGTTGAGTATGTGCTTAATTCATAAACTGATTCCTAAATTATAAAGCTAGACTTTTATTTCAATTTTCAGTACTTGGAGCTGTGGTTTTTTCATTGCAACTCTATTTGTTCTTATTAATATGCTGGGACAAATAGGAGCCTGCGTTGGAGTACTCATAAGAAGACAGGTATGGTCTTATTAACAAATATATATGACTTGAATTTCATTTAACTATTGTGGTTACTAAAATATTACAAAATCTTAACATAACTTTAATAATTGCTCTGTTCACAGGTCCCTATAATGTGCGGCACATTATTTTTTATCATCGGGCTGCAAACGATTGCATACAGCATTCTGTGGGACTTGAAATTTCTAGCGAGGTAAAAGTAGTTTCTTTATGGAATTTTGAAACACGTGATATCTTGTGCGCACAGACTGCAAAAATTAAGAGGGAATTATGACCATAACCACAAGCTTGTGACAATACCCATTTGATGACATTATCCATGATTATAATAACCAACTTCCACTGTATTTATATCAAGAATATTGATTAAATGTTGGATACCATGAAGTACATGTCTCGGGACTGTATGCGTGACATCCTTGCATTGTTTTATAAGATTAAATTTCTTGACTGGAGGAATGTCATGCTCCTATGTTTTCTAATGGATATAATATATCCATGCTGGTGAAATGATTGACAGATAGAGTAAATACCCTTGGGCCTAACTACTCTACGGCGTTAGAAGGTCAATCCCACACATTTATTATATCATTTAACCTTGTAATAATAACTCTAATGCAAGAGCTGCTATCAGTAAATATAAACGACAGTAAAATGTCACCAATTAAAGATTTCCCCCGGCTTAATAATTTTGCAATTGAATGCTCACACTTCTAAACTATAATTATTTACCAAAGATTGGAATACATTCATCGAATTTTTGGCATTGCTGGGTGGGTTTGGAACACTAAGCAAAATAATGGGCTAGTCATGTCATGGATAACTTATGCCTCCACTCCCCATAGATCCCCTGCTAAAGGCTGTTTCAGTCACCTAATATTTAGCTATAGCCAGCCCACTTGTTGGTGCCACTCCATGTTGTGGACTGATAGCCAACCAAGTAGGTAAATGATGCCTGTGCGGTTATAAGACCCAGCCATCTACTGATGAAAGGGTACAATGTACAAAGAAGTTTACCTGACAAGGCCTAGGAACATATATAATAATATAATTTCAATTACAGAAACCTTGCCCTTGTCGGTGCCGTCTTACTTTTACTTGCCGAGAGCAAAGCTGAGAATCGTTCGCTGTTTGCCGGCGTTCCCCAGCTGGAACGAAACACACCAAAGTCGTACATGCAGCTCAGCGGACGCGTCCTCCTCGTTTTGATGTTCATGACTCTTTTACATTTCACCTTTGACCCTGTCGATGTAAGTGGTGTTTTTTTACTTAAGTATTATACTGGTGATTAGTAATGGTAGTGGTGGCATGTAGTGGTATTATTAACTGCATGTTGGGTGAATTATTTCAATTATTATATAGTTGATAGTTGAAGATCATGAGAGTTAGTGTGACAGTTTGCAAATATGTTTTGAGATACATTTCAGTTGACAGTATCAAGATTTTTCATGCAGCAAAAGCAGAGTTTATATTTTGAAGTTAACCATACAGTTTTGAAGTTAACCATTAAGTTACATAAGGATATTCTGATTTTGCAGTCGATTCCTTATAATCATCATCTCGATTCAATCCAATATTCAAGCCAATTTTCCCTATAATTTTTGTTTGTGTGTGAGTGAAAAATCATGTGTTGCAAAAGGTGAATAAAGTATGTAAATCTAATTAATATAATTATAACATGATGTTTGATAACCAACTTTTTGTGTGTACATTAATTTTCTATGTGCGCAGATTGCAAAACATATGGACATGCTCAGAGCTTACAGAGAACATAGGTTGTAGTTATAAATTTTATACCTAAAAATTCTGGTCAAGCATGTACTGCTATAATTAGGCATAAATTCTGATGTGGAGAATATTTAACTTGCTTTTCACAAGTTGATTTTGTACACCTTACTCATGTATTATTAGAGATAGGGGGCTGTGGCTACTGGCTGACTTAAGCCAAGCCAACTTTTTGATTGATGATTTGACCATAAATTCTTTATGTTACTTTTTTCTCTTTGTGTTCCTTTTTTTTGACTTTTCTAAACTTCTTTTGGCATGCTGTGCTGTGAAGAGCCTCAATCAGCTTTGGCCAGGATGATATCAAGAGATTTCGAAACCTTCTCATCCATAAATGGATGCAAAGTATTTTGTTTTATCTTCTCTTACCAAATCCACCATCTTCTAACCTCTATCTTCTTGTTCTTCTACGCATATCTTGCTCCTCAGGTCATCCTGGACCTGGTTTTTACCGTTGGACTCGGCTGCATCGTGGCAGGATACAGGATAAAGCTGGTCGCCCCAATCATGATCATTATTTTGTTCCTGGACTTGTTAATTGGTCTGCCGTTTTGGTTATATCCAGCCAGTAGCGAGCTGCACACTGCCATAAAAACAAGTTTCTTCGAAACTCTTGGTTTTGCTGGTGCTATCATGATATTGCTTGACCAAGGGCCAGGTGACATTACCTATAAAACAGTGATGAAACGCAATTAATAATATCGTTCATAATGTAATAGAGTTATTCAAGTTTTAGGTGATTTAATGTTGCAATGTTCTAGTTTTGCTATCAGATAGCCAAGTACTCGAGTAATTTTCGAAGGATATCATTTCATATCCGGTGTGTTTTGTGTTTTATATTCCTAACTCTGGGTATAGGAATTTGTGTGGCTGCTTAATTGTTTTTGCCTTTGTGGTGGAGCTAATTTAAACTCTTATTGTGACTAACTGCTGTTAGTTTGAATAAGTTGAATACTTTTTGCTAATTTAAATCAATATTCAGATCAAAGTGAACCCATGATGGGATTTTGCATTACCATGGCCAATATTTTACACTCGGTTTAATGGGTTCTATTATTCATATTTCAAGTCATACTTAGAATCAAGAGCTACCCTTTATCTTTGCATCGCAATTAAAAGGTACAACTTGTTTGAAAATGGAATTCAAATTAATCAAATCAGTTTCTGTAGTCCAACTTAGATCTGTTTAGGTTCAGTTTTGAGTCATTGAGTGGAGAATAGACAGGTGTTTAGTTCATTTAGTTAAGCATAGTAAATATAGAAGTAGAAGTAGAGTAGAACACATAGTAGCTGTAGCGAAGGTTCATAAACTTGGATCTAAGGTTGTGGCATAATTTCATAATTCATCCATTCTTTTATGGTAAGTGTATATAATTTTGTTTGCTATCAATTTATTTGTAATTCATATCATTTGTTTCTAGTTGTATATTGAGCATATGTTAATACACCACTACCATACTACTTCCTATCATCCTTTCAACAAGGGATATGATCAGTCCCTTCATTGAGATATTTCTCACCACATTCTTAAGCTAGCTTTAAAATTTAACCAAGCTTAGTGCCTTCTAGTTTTAATTGCTTCATCTGTAGTATTGCATTATATGTTTATATATGCAAGTATAGTATACACTAATTCCTTTTGCATTCCAACTTTTTCACACACAAGTGTAGATGTGCCATACAACTCTTGTACAATCATTCAATACTTGTGAAAATATGTCACCATAAACCTATTTGTTAAATGCTATTTCTCACTTTGAGCTATTCAAATTCCTAATATAAATTTACTTTTATTTGGATGCTGGTCAATAATTTTT
>QXVX01001373.1:0-49374 GCA_013436065.1 Halocynthia aurantium | reverse complement strand
CTGCAATGAAATGATGTAATGTTCCTATCCAAAATGCGATTTTTATTGAAAAATTATCCATATAGTAAAAGAAAAAAATTGTCCGTCTGTCTGTTTGTTTGTCTTGAAACAACGTCACCATTTGACAGCTTATCTTTACGAAATTCAGCACGGAAGTTCAGATTCATCCCATAATGCACTAACAACGTGCATATAAACTGTTAATATGGAAGTCAAGAATACTTACAAGTTTCTTAAGGTTGTAATTAGTCATGACACGGAGGAAGTGGTGTTTGAAGAGAGCCCATTAGTTAGACCTATGACAAGAAGAATTAGCAAGCAATGGCTAACGCTAATAAGAGTACAACGTTTAGTAATTATGCGTCTGTCTCTGACAAGTCACTCGTTTCTAACAAGGACTAATTACGAAATGTGTCAGTATTAAAAATAGAAACGTCAAGTTAGGTAAAAGGAATCAAAGTCCATGATTAAGGTTGGGTGCCATGAAGGTAATCACTTGCTGTAGAAAATGTGATAGCTTTCGGAAATACCTAGATGCCGTGTGTATAGACTTACATAGAGGTCCAACAATCAGAGACACAGCTTTATATAGACGGATATTCTAGGTGAGGTAATGAATCATACAGGAATATTTAAATTCCCTGGATTTCTCTATATACACCGATAAGAGCAAGGCTGTGTTGAGGAAACCAAACAATGACATTTCGAGTCCTTTGACCTGTACTACAAGGCACCTTTTGACATTTTACAAGGATCTATATCAAACTTGCTAACTGTCACTTAAGCAGAAGACAATATCTACTCCTTCACTGAAAACATAGCTTTTTGAAGATTACGCGATCACCTTCGACCCAGCGTGACGTCTATACATCTTCGACACGCCTGACAAAAAATCAATCTGTGAAAAACCTTTTGGCCTTTTGGACTGTTATAAGGGAATGTTCGAGAAAAAATACCTGCAAATATGCAGGACTTATTAGGTGTATTACTACATTACTGTACTTTACTGTGAACGCGATAGCAATTAGGTCACGTGGAGGTGGTCGAGAGTAGCCGAAAGTGATAGAGAGAAATAAAAATTCACGATAATAGTAATCAGTGAATCAATAATTCCACTGTAAGTAATCTAGTAATTTAATCATTGCGCATCAAATCAAATAATTTCTATATACCACTTTACAGCCGAGTTACCGTTTAAAGTCGTTCCTTTCCATTCAAGCTAAGCGTATACGAAGATATGTAGAAAATACTGTTTACCATAACATGCTATCCCGTTTCAATACAGCGCTGACCCAGTAACCCACAACAGTACCCTGTTAATAGAACTCGATACGTAGGCGGTCATTTGCTCCTACAAAATTATACTTCTCTGCCATAACTTACATGGTTAAAATACTAGGTTACTATACTAGGCTTCGCACGCAAGCTATGGGGGTAATGATAAAGTACGAGACAAAAAGTACAACGGCTAAACTCTAACTGATATGCCTTGGTTTAAACTACACACAGAAACGAACGTAAACACCTATCTTTTAGGAATGACACCGGTGACTTTATTCAGTCAAAACAATCACAATGCAGCTAAATACGAGCAATGGTAAGTATATAGATAGGAATAAAATAAGATTCACCACCAACCTTTAAATGACGCACTAGGAGAAGACTTCACTTTACTGTGTACTGGAAGACGATAGAAGGAAGAGATAGAAGGAACTAGCCCCGTAGACAGTCGAGAGAGTTTAAATACACGTACAGCACGCTACCACAGCCTTACCAAAACTAAACTGAACTCGTACAGAGGAGCTATGTATACCTAAAATCTCGCTCAAGTATTTTATATACAGGTTCAGTCCGGGTAAAGATATTGAAGTGTTTGTGTTTAATTTATGACGTGATTTATGACGAATATACAAAATATAATATCTGGTAGAGCAGTGATGTTCAATTTTTTTTGACTATGGTTCACCTGGACCACGTTACGCTTCAATGTGTCAGAGGAACAGATGATGAACAGATTCACAGATTTACTCATTCACCATCTCNTTTAATAATTCAGTATTTTGCTTTCCCAATTAGAACTCAAAACTACCATTATATAGAATATAGTATTCACAGATTAATCAAAACGTTAATTAAGAAAGTTATTGAGCTGAAAATTAGGTAGAAAATTACGGGATGCGAGCAGGTAACATGGCGAATCGCGTCGGCATTGATCGCTATTGACTTTTCGCACTGCAATACGTCAGAGAAGTGATTTTAAACACGGTAATTAACAGTTTACTGGGAATTCAGACGGGACTGACACGCAGCGAGCAACTGTGGGAATCGAAATTACTGATCAGTGAAATAATTTACTCAGAGAACCCGACAGGCGCCAGTGCTATGTACATGTTTAACGTCATAAATTTAATAGGGAAGTTCCGCGGGCACGGAGTATAAAAAGACAATCGGTTTATGGGATGGGTGAGGGTAGCGCCACGTGAATGCTGCAATGAAATGATGTAATGTTCCTATCCAAAATGCGATTTTTATTGAAAAATTATCCATATAGTAAAAGAAAAAAATTGTCCGTCTGTCTGTTTGTTTGTCTTGAAACAACGTCACCATTTGACAGCTTATCTTTACGAAATTCAGCACGGAAGTTCAGATTCATCCCATAATGCACTAACAACGTGCATATAAACTGTTAATATGGAAGTCAAGAATACTTACAAGTTTCTTAAGGTTGTAATTAGTCATGACACGGAGGAAGTGGTGTTTGAAGAGAGCCCATTAATTAGACCTATGACAAGAAGAATTAGCAAGCAATGACTAACGCTAATAAGAGTACAATGTTTAGTAATTATGCGTCTGTTTCTGACAAGTCACTCGTTTTTAACAAGGACTAATTACGAAATGTGTCAGTATTAAAAATAGAAACGTCAAGTTGGGTAAAAGGAATCAAAGTCCATGATTAAGGTTGGGCGCCATGAAGGTGATCACTTGCTGTAGGAAATGTAATAGATTTCGGAAATACCTAGATGTCGTCTGTATGGACTTATATAGAGGTCGAACAATCAGAGGCCAAGCTTTATGTAGATGGATATTCTAGGTGAGGTAATGAATAATACGGGAATATTTAAATTCCCTGGATTTCTGTATATACACCGATAAGAGCAAGGCTGTGTTGAGGAAACCAAACAATGACATTTCGAGTCCTTTAACCTGTACTACAAGGCACCTTTTGACATTTTACAGGGATCTATAGCAAACTTGCTAACTGTCACTTAAGCAGAAGACAATATCTACTCCTTCACTAAAAACATAGCTTTTTGAAGATTACGCGATCACCTTCGACCCAGCGTGACGTCTATACATCTTCGACACGCCTGACAAAAAATCAATCTGTGAAAAACCTTTTGGGCTTTTGGACTGTTATAAGGGAATGTTCGAGAAAAAATAACTGCAAAAATGCAGGACTTATTAGGTGTATTACTACATTACTGTACTTTACTGTGAACGCGATAGCAATTAGGTCACGTGGAGGTGGTCGAGAGTAACCTAAAGTGATAGAGAGAAATAAAAATTCACGATAATAGTAATCAGTGAATCAATAATTCCACTGTAAGTAATTTAGTAATTTATTCATTGCGCATCAAATCAAATAATTTCTACATACCACTTTACAGCCGAGTTACCGTTTAAAGTCTTTCCATTCAAGCTAAGCGTATACGAAGATATGTAGAAAATACTGTTTACCATAACATGCTATCCCGTTTCAATACAGCGCTGACCCAGTAACCCACAACAGTACCCTATTAATAGAACTCGATACGTAGGCGGTCATTTGCTCCTACAAAATTATACTTCTCTGCCATAACTTACATGGTTAAAATATACTAGGCTTCGCACGCAAGCTATGGGGGTAATGACAAAGTACGAGACAAAAAGTACAAACTGCTAAACTCAAACTGATATGCCTTGGTTTAAACGAAAAACAGAAACGAATGACGCACTAGGGGAAGACTTCACTTTACTGTGTACTGGAAGACGTCCTGCGTCACAGCTCAACCTAAAGTGACTTACTAAATCTCAGAGATAGAAGGAACTAGCCCCGTAGACAGTCGAGAGAGTTTAAATACACGTACAGCACGGTACCACAGCCTTACAAAAACTAAACTGAACTCGTACAGATGAGCTATGTATACCTAAAATCTCGCTCAAGTATTTTATATACAGGTTCAGTCCGGGTAAAGATATTGAAGTGTTTGTGTTTAATTTATGACGTGATTTATGACGAATATACAAAATATAATATCTGGTAGAGCAGTGATGTTCAATTTTTTTTGACTATGGTTCACCTGGACCACGTTACGCTTCAATGTGTCAGAGGAACAGATGATGAACAGATTCACAGATTTACTCATTCACCATCTCTTGTAGTATAATTATTTGATTCAATAGTATTGTATTCTATTCATTTATTCCATTTCCAAACATATTCCATCAATTATTCATTTAACGTGACTGATGGATCTGTACTTTGACCAAACGGAATTTGATCGAGCTCCAGGAAATCTAATTGGTATCGATCGCTGTTGGAAATGCAGCGATACAGAATTAAGCGATGGATGTACGATTTAAACCTGTCAAATACTGTTCTGGAGACAGCAGGTGGAAAAGCAGCCTTCTATTATACGGTTGTACAGGAAACACATTTCAAAACATCTGTATATATTGAATATAAATTTGTTGTTGAAATTGAATGATTCAATACACACCGTACGATTGTTTTAACGGCTCATATTACACCTGTCCAAGGGATAGCGAATGAATTATTCTGTAGGTTACGATCTATTATAATATATTGGGCACAATTAACTTAATATTAACTTAATATTACGATAAATTACTAATTGATTTCATTTAGCATTCATTTGATTACAACAATTTCCCTGTCGAATCCATCTTTTCGAAATACGGACTCTCCCAGTGCCTTCTGCAGTGACCCTCGGTCAATGTATCTTACACGGTGCTATAATGAGATTCTACGACTCGTTAGCGCCCTCTTCCGGATAGTAAAATTGTAGATAATATTCTGAGAGGTTACTTTGAAGGTTACTCTTAGAAATTCATTCCACATGGACTCTTAAAATCTCAATACTTTCACCACAGTTAAATATTCCTAAAATATAATTGATGGTTCATCAAATGCATGGATGCCAGACAGTAGTACTATTCATACTTTGTACTGTACTAATATTTACTCTCAGCTTACTGGATCTCGAAAGACTGATTTCTTGAAAAACAAATCTCTACGCAAATATGTTTTTACTGCATACATTTACTAGATCATAGCTTCAACCGAACCATCTCCACCTTTCAACCAGGCCCTTAATGTACTGCGAGATGTTTCTTTTTTATAAAACCTGGTTTTCGGGCAGAGATCATTCGATCAATCGAGCAACAAACACCTCCGATCATTCGGAAATTTAGTTTGTCACCGTCATAAAGTAACCAAAGCGATCTAGGAAAAATGATGAAGAAAAACGATCAAAAAAGAGTAAAGCCTAGAAATGAGTTAAGCGATGATGATGATTGCTGATTGTTGGTAATTAGTAGTTTAGAAAATTGCCGAAAAATTATTCCTCGAGCAGAGTCTCGATATCTCTCCTTAACTGATAGCTATTCGGTTCCACGTTATGGTTGTAGGACCTTGAAAAAGTAGGTAAGCCAACACTTACAAAAGATTCAAGTTTCACTAACAAGGTGATAGTAAAGAATTACCATCTAACTTTTCCCTGTTTATCAACTAGAAACTTATGGAAGTTCCATTCAATGTCGGTAGTTGTGAATGGACTGTAGTGAAGTCTCGAAGAGCTTGCGTACGTATGTTGAGTAGGCGGACATGCACTCTAAAAAAGAATCAGTATAATGTGCCGGGACATTAATATATTACGTACTAGCAAGCCATGCACTGTGGCGGTGTTACGGACAGTAAATTATGCTATAAATGATATTGCTGTTCCTACCACTACACAGTTCGAAACTATGGGGATTTGTCTATTGTTTTGTTCGACGCGAACATACAAACTACATTATATACTTTATAGATATTATTACATATACATATATATATATACACATATATACACATATACATATTACATATTTTTATACAGCTTTCATGGAACAGCTCACCTTGAGGAATGTATACAAGGGATGTTCATTTTGCCCGTTCACTTCTATTTTCGAAAAGACAGGGAAATTAGGAATATATCCATAGCCCGGTCGAACATACTTTATTCCGGAAAGAATTTCTCGGTTAGCTCCAGGTTCCTTCAATGTGAAGAGAAGTAGCAATCATTGAATAAATGTCATTTTACCCTAAGATCGAAAGCAGGTATGTACTTACCTGCAAACCAAACTGGTTGCAGGGGAAGGCGATAACGGTAAACCCTTCGCTACCGTAGCGAGTTTGCAGTACATTAAGGTATTTGTATTGGTAAGTTGAGCCTCAGAAGGTGGCGGTGTTTATCACAAGGACAACCTTACCTTAAACGAAATTTTAAATGTGAATGAGAGAGTGGTCCATTTAAATTGGGTGAAATGTGGTCAGCAAAAGAATTGGGAATGAGGGGATATCCGAGTGGATACCCTGGCGGACCTGAGCTTCTGAATTAGGCCCGATTTCTTTTATATGCAGTGGTTTAGCGTTTACGTCCTTTCACTCAGACATTTGAAATACCATTTAAACTCAAAAAAAAAATTGAATGCATCTATCTAATACTTTGTTTACCTAGGTATGCGTACATCGAACTTGGAGTGTATTCTGAATTTAAAGCCTCCAAATTGGATAAACGATTTCTACTCAATACACTATACATGGACGATCGCTGTGTTTTGTTGGAGCATTCCATTCTCTTTTCCACATCTTCAAAATGGCCGTTTGCCAGAGCGAGCAGTGTCCAGAGCACAGCCAGAAGCGAGAGGGGAGCCAGATTTTTGTTCCGCCCCCTCGAACCCATCGTGACCTACTAATACCAAAATTTCAAGCAGCTGAATGACCTTCCAGTAAGGTTTACTGAAACAAGTAAGAAAGATCCGTTAGGTTACAGTATATCATATCACCGTCTTTACTAAGCTGCAAATATAACTAACTTTAAAAAGTTTCTAAACGTTTCACTGTTGACTACTTTATATGATGAAGTCTGAATAACAGTCATCCAGTAGCATTTACTGTATATACAACAAAAATCCCTGATGCATATTATATCTTAGACTAACAGAAACTTTGATCACACGAGCAGCTTATGATCACGACGGAGACATCCAATTGATATTTATATCACTCGTACACAAACTTTGATCACGCGAAAAGCAGACGACTGACGTAAGTTCTCTACGGCAAACATTTATGCTCTGATTAAAGTCCAATGAAAATTATTACGAAAATCACAGAACAGACCACGAACAATACCGCACATTTCATCGAAGTAGGCAAATCTGCTTGTCTACGACTGACTCTTGACTCAAAAAAACAAACACTTGCAGCAGATTGCACAATTGTTGTTCGCATAGAACCAACCAAAAGTTGTTTACAGTCTAAATTCGAAAGCGTCAAGAAAATATTTACTTAAAAGTGCAAGCGGTAAACAAATGCTGCTGCGTCAAGTTCCAGAATTTTCGCTAAAAAACCCGCCCAATTCGACAATCAATTACTGCATTGCTTCCTCGACCACTCTCGTACTTTATTGGCCTTTTCCTGATTGCTAAACTGATTCGCAAGCTTTGCAATTCGCTGGGTTTAATTAGGCCTCATTCATACGTTTTGATGGAAGTTTCTGATTTAGGGATTTGTACAGTTGACGCTTTGTTCTGCAGATTGCAAAATAGGTAAAAACAATGCTCTCAATATAGAATCTGCGTCGCCAGTAATGACCTAAATAATATCGTTTGCTAAAAAAGGAGTTCGTAAAATCTTGCTCTATTTCTCGAGCACCTTAAAAAAAAAGTTGTATTTGTACAGCTTGGAAAGTATGCGTGTCCAGTACACAAACACTGTCTACAGTTGCATTCTAACTTGTACTTATTCTAAGGTTTATGTAGACTATCGAATAAACTTGAATTTGATGGAAAATATGTGTGAATTCCGAACGACAATGCGATCAGTTCTGGATAATTGCAACGCACTTCTAGTTTACTGTTATTTTATCGGGCGATCTTGTGCGGGAAGTCGCTACACCACGTCAAGGCGTCCTCCGTAGCCTTTGCATAGGACTGCATCACCAAATTCGCAATCACTAGCATACCAATTAATATGAAAACCAGAAACCAGGCACGGCAGCACACCGGAAGAATCGATGCGACTTAATTAGGTGTTTGAACAGACGACGAAATAAACTAGATTTACGACTGCTCATGACCCACATACACTCCTGTAATGGCATCTTGATTGCCTAATGCCTTAATTGAAAGAATATTTGGCTGACTAATTTTAGGTGGTATGAATAAGTAATGTTCAAACCAAAGTACTAAAGCCACTAATTACCGGTTCACTTAATATGATGATTTAGTTTATGTGACGAAGCACGATATATATGGGTAAGTGGAAAAATCCACGTATGTTTCGCCCCATGCAGGCCCACACACCTACACATACACACATACACACACACACATATATATATATAAGTACATGTATATGTAGTCTAATAGAACAACATAACCATGTAGTGAAACGGCTTGAAGTGCTGGAGTAGAGCTTTCGCCTTCTATACGCAGTGTTGTTCGTTACGCCTGAGGCGTTGTGATGGTCTAATGGTAAAACTGTGTTTATGATGGATAAGTGAGCAGTCTAAACAGAGAATACCATCGAAACTCTTGACACAGCCAGTTGAGTATCTCAATTTCAGGTAAAGACGTTATTGGGAACAGTTGCAGTAAGAGTAGAAATGGGCAGAGCCTCTCTTTCATTAGAGGGATTAGGATGGGTAAATCTGTTTCTACCGAAAAATCAGTCTCTACTTGTTGTCTACTACTGGGACTAGACTGCTGCTGGAAGTATCATAACAGCAACATGTGACGCTGGCAACCTACTCTGTGAACTTTGACATGTACATATACCTAACATTTGCTTGGATGTACTTGTAAACAATTAAATGCTGTAATCGCGATTAATCTGATCAGTAAATACAAATAGTATATAGCCGTACCACCAACTATGCAAGAGAAATCATATATACCAACAGGATAAAAATGTGACCTGATACTTTATAGTAATTATATCGATATATCATGTTCAAACTGTGTTTTTGATAATATTGGGTGTCTACTACTTATATGTATAAAATAAACTGCACCGACGGATCACATGACACATATCTACAGCTAATGTTGGTTATGGTAGAATATGTACATCTGTATAGAGATGTGGTTTAGACGTTTTGACGATTTCCAAGTGACTCACTATAGCGGGGATTTTTCTGAAGCTATAATATCGAAAATAGCACATTGTAAATGAATTTGATATATCGACTGCTGTCTTGAAACGGTTGGATAACCATGAATTGTCTGGAGGCAAATATAGTTCAGTATTCAATTTTTGGTAAAAGCATTGTATTAGATGTTGGCAAAATGTTTCCTACAACCGCAGTTTTGGAAATCTTTTATTAAATGACTGTCTGAAGAATGCTAAACGAGAATTTTCTGAAAAGCAGAACTGAAGTATGAAGATTATATATATTATATTGTACAAAGTCAATATAGTAAATGTTAGGTACGTAAAATAAATACGAGTATTTTTTTATAAACCCTCACGTGAAGGAATATTCACATAAAATCTTATTTGATCAAGTCGCCATTGTTAACGTTTTGTTATCGTGCCTTTAACCAGCTTTTCGGGTAGTTAGACACAATAATAGCATACGGTTGAGGAAACACATTACTGAAATAATGAGCTTACTCTCAAAGAAAAAGAAAGCCGTCAAAAAAAGCCACTTTCCGTCATCAAAAGATAACAACGTCACGTCGGAAGAATGTTATCCGGAGGAAATTAATCCGTTCGGTTCGCAGAATATATCAAGCAAGCCTACAAAAAGCGGGAAAATAAAGTCGAAGAAAAAGGGAAAAGGCGATGAAGAGTATCCCAGGGAAATCAATCCTTTTCTTGAGGAAAATGATAAAGAAAGAAAGAAGAAGGAAAAGAAAGCCAAAAAAGAACACAAAAAACAAATGAAAAAAGACAAGAAACTAGCAAAGAAGCAAAAGAATCAAAGTACTAATCAAAATTCCAATTCCACAGAGACTGATGAAGACATAAATGAATCTATTTCCGGAAGGGGGATTTTAAACAAAGAAAGTAGTACATCTAATGGGAAGAAAATACCTGCTGGAGACCGAGGGAAAATAATCCTTACGAAGAAGGTATCTAGAACACTGGATTTTAGGGATAAGCCTAAACCGTACGATAAGATACTGGCGCCCCCTCGAAGAGTTCTAGAATTGAAATCAGGAAGCACTAGACCATCAGAAAGAATAAGAGCATCCTTGCCAGATCTAACTCAGGACATTCATTATTCCTCAACCCGCAATCTTAAGCACAAGACTAAAAGCTTAGAAAACATGCTAGATCTTGACGAAAAGACGACTACACAACAAACATCTGCAAGCAACACTTCAAGACCACTGTCCCTGGAAATTAATTATCAAGACATTTATAAGAATAGTCGCACACTTAGTATAGTGAGGGAGGAAAAAACCCCGTCTCCGACTAAATCGAAACATTTGAAAACTAGCCAGGATGCAAAAATGTACAGAACTTCATCTGTAAGCAAGAAGGGCAAAGACAAGCGAAAATTGAAATTGCTTGCTAAAAGATTGAAGAAGAAAAAGAAATCAAATGGGCGAAAAACAACCGTCATAGAAGGTAATTACGGTTGGATATGTTGAGGATAGAATGGTAGATCCTAACCGGGTCATAGGGGCCTGATTAGAAACATTTATATTGGGTACCCTATTTCAGAGCCATGGTATAGAATCTTATTATCATGAAAGCCAATCAGAATATTAGTTCAAAAGCACATGCAATATGGAATGGACGAAACATATTTTGAAATTTGTTGTTGTTTGTATTTGATCAACCTGGTGTGAAGTTTTTCGGAAGCGGGACCCAGTTGATCATTCGTAATGGCTTGCCAGAGACGACCCTCTTACACTCATACATCATATTTGCTTTAGATTCGGGCGTAGCCGACCAAGTTGTAATGAGAAGGCCGAAGGTCAATATAGAAGCGCTGCGACGAGATGTAGAAGAGATTCAGGAATCAACAAGGTGAACTATAATTCCCACAGAACAGAGCTTCATCTTCACCCTAAAACCAGGGGTCGTATGCTGAAATACGATTTTTTTGTTATTAGAACGAGTATAATTAACCTCGTGGAACAACGCAATTCGGCTTTGGATCTGCTGACGGAAAATACGAAGGAGTTGGAAGAGTTTTCATACGGATTTGCTCAGGTGATCAACAGCAGGATAGATTGTTTACACAGAAATTTGCTTATTAACAATACAATAGTGATTAGAACTCAAAGGGAGACGATCGGTTATTAAAGTTTTCATAAAAGGAATAAATTTCCGCTTAGATTGCCAAAGAAAATCGACTGAAGAACCAGGCACGAGCAACATGTTGTGGTATTGGCGTTAGATGGAAAATCTGCTGGTATATTTGCGCGTGCGAAGGAAAAACGAAACGAAAAAAGCGAGAAAGGGCAAGAGCAACCGAAGGTAAAGAGTATAAACTGCTATTATAGCTAGTGTGACCAGTCACTAGTTTAAATCATTATAGTGCTGTTTCATTTCAATTCGTTGAATATGTCAATGAGGTGCGGCTTCCTTCAATACAAATTTTGCATACCGCAGAATATAAAGCCAAATACAACGAATCACACAACCTCCTAGATGGCCAGGTCGACGATGATTATTACTATATAGCGAGCACAAAAGACGAAAGAGGTGAAATATCAACAACTGGAAATCGGAGCAATAAGCATTCCAGTGCATCCAGTATTCAACCGCTGGGTAGAACCGACAGAGTATCGACATCATCAGCCGGATCGAAAGGCAAGTTCTTCAAACTTCCTCAAGCCTTTCGCTCATCCATGCCGCAGCTTGATCAAATATCGAAAGGTGGAACTTTGAAGTAAGTTGAAAGGTCATATATAATATGCCTCGGAATCCACTATCCTACAGTAGCGTAGTTAATTCGTATCGTATTTTCTGTGTAAAGGAGTATGGCTAAACTCAATCCGCGCGAAAGGAAGTCGTCTTCAGTGAACGCGTTGCATGAAATTGTCAAGAAACGAGGTGAACGAAAAAAACGGCAAAGACAGGAAAAAGACATAGTAAAATTTGCGTCGCAATATGAGGACGAGGACACTAGGAATAAAGTGGAGGAACTCCTAAAACTCGACATGTAACTTTGGTATACGTGCTAGCATAGTGTTTCAGCTATTTTTTGCATTAGCTTTTGTAGTACGCCCACATCGTGAAAAATCACATCGCGCTGCTGAATTCGACATACTGTATGTACTTACGTCATGCTTGATTGAAAATATAATAAAGGCAAATACTCAAACGAATATAAGAATTGGCCGGCAATTGGGGGCAAGCATGTCAGTTGTGGCCAATTCTACGATTTAACCGATTGCAGGGTATACATATACGGTATCGGAAATAAATGTACTGTCTGTTGAACACGACTTTCGATAACTACTCCCCCTGGAGAACACGATGTCAATAGCAACACTGTCTACTCACTATAATATCAATGAAAATTGAAAGACAACGCAAACCGATGCTAGAAGATAGCGACACGGGTCAACAATGAATGGCTTGGCTGGTGCGCGTGCGCCATCTAGCAGATACTAACAGAAGCATATGCTATGTCCTCATTGAAAACCTGTCCAGGACAGTAACTTGCCCTATACGTGCAATTGCGTGCTGGATTTATTATTTGCAAAGTTAGATGTCATAAACATCGTTAAGCTTAGAGAACTCAAGATAAAGACAATAAAATCCTATTATTATGACCGAAACAAGTTTAACCAACGTATAAACAGATACGATTTATAGAGGCTAAATCCAACGAAATAACACTACCCATTTATCTCGAATTTTTTGAAACTATCGTGAATTCCATCCCATGACATTTATATATAATTTGTATTTACTTATAGTTTGACGTATTACTAAATTCATTGGAAGAAAAATCACCAACATCCCACTATTCATATCTACATTTTGCACATAAGCGAATTGATGCATGTTCAAGTTACTGCATAAGTAAGTTACGCTCGAGTAAGATTGCCAATTAATACTTGGTATAAGAATGACTTCCGGCCTACTACAAAATTGCCTGAAGGAACAAGTGCTACGAGACGGTGATTTTCCAGTATTTTGTCGTGAAACAGTAGTGATGGAAAGATAGCTATTTGGAGTGTAACTAAACATAAAGTTGGAATCTACGTACTATAATATATACGATGGACAGTTACGAAGTTTATCAGAAGCAGTAGTATTTGTAATGCTGATTTCTAGACCCTATTGTTCAAACACTTTTATCATATAGGTAGCAAACAGGACACATTAAATAGCTTCGTCGCGACCGCGTATTATCAGTGAAAGAAAATCAGTGTTGCCCTTTTTCAACTGTGATTCAAGTCAGGTAGCACGGAGTTCTCAAGGCAGAAGCGCTGTTTAAAATGCATGTTCTCGTAATTGGATAATTATTTTCGTATTTGATATGTAAACATAGTTTAATAAATGAAAAAGACTCTGAATTGGAAAGATAATGGCCAACGCCAGCTCCCAACTCAGGGGCTGGATTCGGTTGATTCTCCTTAATGCATTCGTTACAGATTTATTGCTATTCCAACTCCAACAGATGTTTTATAACAAAGCATACTGGTAAACCATATGGAAAATTAATCACTTTCATATTGAATGTTATGGGTTTCTCTATGAACAACCTTTTTATTTGTATGATAGATAAAAAATGATAACATTCAATATGAAATGTAAACATTCGACATAACGTTATAACGGCGGTCAAACAATCCGAAATCACTGCACTGCATAATACAACACCCAGCACTCCGCGTATTTTATCATGTCGGGTGCTGTTATTACGTATGTCAGTATAGTTTGTAGTTGCAGCTTGTAAAATAACTGCATTCACTTTGGTTTAATCAAGGTTATTAACCGTGTCGATGAAAGTTCGGGCATTTTGCTACTGAAAGATATTACTTAAAGGATATTTATGGTGTATTCATTGGCATTGGTATAGCGAAGAGTAGTCAAAATGGCCAATCGCAAAATACTACAACCGTCGCAAATTCGCTTCACTGCTGAAAAGATCAGTTACATATTTGACGATCGAAGACTATGCAACGGGGTTGCTGAATCTTTATGCAAGGGACTCGTCATTCCAGAACAAATCCCTGTTATTAGAGTTGTGAATCTTAAAGGGATTTATTATTCACTGGACAATAGGCGTTTGTACGTCTTCAGGACTGCTCAATTCATGCGAGCCATAGACTTCATACCCGTAAAGGTAGAAAGTCAGTGCTTGATAGACTGGAACACGTTTAACCCAAGAAACGAGGGCAAATGCGTACGCTTCACGGACGAAAGTGAGATTCTGCCTCACTGGTCAGACGGATGGCAGCGTCCTTACACAGAACTACAATGCATTAAGACACCACCTACTAAAAGGTCTTTTACGAAACCTCCCCTTACAGAAGAACCAAATTCCAGTGATAGTAAATGTTGTCTATGGTGCTTCGTTGACAGCAACGAGCTGCTTTTATGATACATTTGAAAGTAAGGAGTCTTAAAAGTGTCTCAAAAGTCTCAAAAGAAAAACCTTGCAGGAAAGTGGGCAACGACATAATGTAGGCGTAATTGGAAAATATCTAATATTTTATTGCTCATTGTTTCTGCATATTACACGCATACAAATATTATCGATATAAGACACCTTTATGTTAGATAAAGAGGATAATGAACTGAGAATGTATGTCATGCAGATTACATTTATTACCACGAAAAAATTCCAGCAAGTTTTCTTTTGATTCGAATTTTCATTGAACGAATTTGCGTCATGTCAAACACTTTTGCAAACCAACAATTTTTTTATGCAATAGTAATATAATTTTATTATTAACGTACTAGCTGTGGGCTGTCTACGCATATATATTTGCAAACGTTATCTTTCAATGCAAGTGCTTCACTAACGTTCATTTTTATACATGTATTAACTTTTTATACGCTTGCGGATTCCTTGTTGTC
The DNA here is from genome assembly GCA_013436065.1 of Halocynthia aurantium. Taxonomy (NCBI): domain Eukaryota; kingdom Metazoa; phylum Chordata; class Ascidiacea; order Stolidobranchia; family Pyuridae; genus Halocynthia; species Halocynthia aurantium. Next base: position 34,046 of record QXVX01001373.1, on the reverse strand, counting down.
ACATTCCTATCATATTGACGAGTGTAAAACTGTAAAAATGTCTGCAACATAAATGTACAGTTACTTGGAATTACAGTTACAATTGTGTGAAAGGTTAGAGCCTGATTTCATAGGGACATCATGGGGTCAAAGGTTCTTAATGTTTACGGTATACGGTCAATAATATCATAAGGTTTGTTTACAATATGTACAGAGAGATAATTAAACCTCACAATAGTTTGATTCCAGTTAATAATAAATCCATACTCGCTAAGGGAGTTCAAATAGGCACAGTCCGTAAGTTTTTAATGCATAAGTTTCTGTATAAATTCCATCACTAATTTATTCCTCTTAACTCCATGCTGAGACACTGTCACGACATAACCCATCAAGTCCCAAGTCTCATTTACTTACTCGGAATCGAGTGAAGTCGAGTATTTTGATTTCTCCTGACTATAATAATATTACAACGATAACAAATGAAATGTTAACAAAGTTGACAAAGATGCCCAAGAGCATGTGGAAACTTCATCTAAGCATCTACGCAGTTTCTAGGGAGAGGATGAAGTAAAGATCTATGAAAAACAAATTTCCACTATGTTACTAATTCTTAATGTTGGAGAATTGTTTCCGTCCTTCAACACTCGATTCCAAATCAAGTTAATTATAATATCGGAGTGTTTAGTCAATTCGAGGAACACCGATTCCAGATATTACAATAGCGGATTACAAGAATTACGGGAAGTGCGGCTTCCTATATAGCTTACGCAACAAGGTTATCTATAGTTATATAGACTTTTATATAACCTGCATGATGCAATACGAGGAACAAAGGCAAACTGTCATACAAAGTAATTCCAGCTTATTAATGTATTCGATTATTCGATTAATATAATACGCGAGCATATCAGGATAATGTTATCCCTAAGGGGAAAAAATCGATCTTGCAAACTTTCGCTCGGTAATTCAGTCATTAGAAATATGCAATGCATCTACTTCTACCGAGACTTTAAAACCACTTGAAATACTTTCTCGTAAACAAGATTTCCGTTATTCGATTGTTTTCCATGTAGGCTGTAGCATAGTGGAGCACTGAACTGCTGGTGAAAAAGACGACTGATCTTGGAAAGTGTTAATATAAAGCTTATCTGACAAGTGGTTTTGTAATTGTTAACAACATCTCGATGACTAGCACCTTCCTGAGTACTCTTGTGACTTGAGGAACGCCTTTGATGGGGAGAGTTCGTAATTTAGAGTTTGTACAAGATGCGAAGTATTGTAAAATACTGTGTTGTACATGTAAACACATACAAGTTGTATAGTGCCTCTTATACAAGGATATAGTAGGTTCTATACGGGCCAGGTTTACAGGCAGAGCCATTGTGTTTCTACATATAATTTGAGTAGTAGCAAACAGTATTGTTCAGAGTACAAGTTTCAGCATTTATGGTGATGGTTAAGTTATTCCACATTTCCCGTTGCAACAGATTACAGTATAGTTGGATTTCATATTATATAATCAATATAAAAAGGACGACATGCCCTGAGTAAAGAATGCAGTCAGCATTGTGCTGTTACCAGGAAAATTTACATTGCTGGAAAAGGCCCTAATTCAAATTTATTGTTGTTCCAGGATATGCAAACATCCTTGGCCTTCTTTTTCGCAACGCTCTTTGAGTTCTAGATTAACAATAGTACTTTACGCCTATTACAGTGTTGGATTCATACTTACATTTGAAGCCAATAAAAATATAAACAACATACAAATCCACATCTATTTCATGTCAACATAACGCAGCTAAATGGGCAACGCGTTACGATCTTCGTTACAGCGGAAAACGCCTGAAAGCAAGGAGGTAAAGAAAAACCAAAGCGTCCCTATCTCTAACGGGAAAAAACAAGTAAGACGGAGAAAAAGGACTAAAAGATCGTCTTCCGAAAAAGAATCAGCTCAAATCAGAAGAATAAAACGCTCGAAAGAACCAATAAAAGAACCTAACCAAGCTAAGAAGGGTAATTTTGCAGAGAACTCCCGAAACCCCGAAGAGAAAAGCGTTGAAAACAGGGAAAAAATCGCCAAGAAAAGCGATACCGAAAAAAAATCTTTACAATCGATCGCCTCAAAAGAAAAACCTTGCAGGAAAACTGATAAATCCAAGAAAACGTTACATTCGCATGATAAAAATAATGTTGAAAGTGGTCAGATGAACAATTACCGCAGTGGTCAAGACTCCAACAAAGGATCTAAGAGCAAAAATGCAAAGACGCAATGTAAGATTCCTTGGATAGCGACGAATGCTCGTCCTAGTGACTCGAGTAATGTGGAAATAACGAAAGTAACACGTCTTCAGAAACGTAAATCACGTGAGTTATGGACGTATGAAGTAAATAACTAGGTATTTATACAGTATTTATTGATTTATATAAAACTCATTTCAATGGCAAAAATAACACTCGTTCGAGAGTTTCACAAACATTTATACCATTTCATCAAAACTTTTACCATGTACATCCAACTATGTAGTTGTAATAGTGAAACCAGCACACTATATATGCTATTAGATGGAAGGACAGTTCCAAGGAATGAAACACTAACTACTGCGACCACTGAGAGCACATCAAGCGCAAACAACGTTTTAGTGGGAAAAAACGCCCGAAAGAAAAAATCCCTGCCGTCACATGGATACAAATTACCCTGGGTGAAAAAGCCTCCACTGCTGGCCAATGGCAAAAATGACGGAAAGGATGATCTCACCGACACGAATACTATTATGGTTATGGTGGACGAATGGAAAAATCAAGAGAAATCGTAAGCTGGTTATATATACTGTTGAACATTAAACCTTCATCTAGACTCAGTTGTGAGTCTAGACCCAAGCACCTAGCTTACATTCAACCCATCTGTACACATCTATTTGGTGTAAAAACTAACTCAATAAAACTATTTTACATGGCAGATTACAGAAGGAATATGAAAATGCGCAGGAAAGGATTCGTTCATCATTACGTCAAGAGCAGCTGGCGAAAGCCAGAGCACAAACATGGAGAGCTAGGTTGGAAAGATTGGCCGTGATACAAAAGTATGACAACTTCACAACTTCTAATACATCCAATAATCACTTATAGAAAATTTTCTGACCTCATTTTCGAAAATATCTTAAAAGAATTTCTCATTCAAGGTTGGCTTGCTTGACTTTATTGTTAACTGGTCAGTGCCACCAAGGGCACGTTCCCTTCCTACATGGGTACTTTATGGCTTATAGGTTTCAATTATTTACGATTGCTGAAAGTAATGAATGACCATACTCTATTTTTCTACAGAGATCGTTTATTCCGACAAGCCACACTCCTTAGGAACAAACTACGCAGCGCAGAACAACGATTTAAGGCAAATGAACAGAAGGCCGAAAGGTTGGTCCACACCAATAATAAACTGAAAGGTAAAGGATCTTGCTATATTACAGTTGAAACTTATTACGCAAATCATTACACTAAAATGTATGGTAAAAGAGTGTAAAAATGCAAATCTTTAATTCTCATTGTACAGAAAATCAAAATTCGAACTATTCAGCGAGATCAAATAAAATCACTTTTGCTGGTTTATGAGCAAAAATTAAATTACCATATACCTTAGTATTTGTAATTAAAGCTTAAACCAAAGTCCAGTAAACCAGCTACAATGCAATAATCTTTCTCCCAAATCTATGCGCAGGGATGATTGATGTTGTGAAAGAGGAAGCAAGATCACTACGAGTGGAGAGCGAAAAGAAGAGGGAAACTACAAGGAAGCATTTGAACGAAAAACTTATATTAGTCGAGGAGGAGTTGAAGAAATTGCGATACAGAATTGGCGATTCCACCAGAACGGAGGAAGCGCGGCGAAGCAATCAAGCCGAACACACTGGAATGACCTATCCTCAACCTTCCGAACACTATGCCGCTGACGAAGGACTAGGAAATTATACAGGGAACCAGCAAACTATACCCAACAACACCGATCCTGTTGGCACTGTTATAATTCACAGCGGAACAGGATCGGATGACGTAAGCGAGAACAAAATCCGAGTTCCAACTTCCAAGTTGAACTCTTGTTTTCCAATCAATTCAGCTATACCTGTTGGTAGTTTGCCAACACCGAATCCATACGTAACTACACAGGGGTCTTATCTCCTTAACACAAACAGCGTGCCCTATGCGCCAAAACTTTATCCATCACCGCCTTTGCGATACGATGCCCATTATAACGTGAGACCCAATGCAATGTTTCATTCGTACGCCGTTCCTCGACCACCCCTACCATCATTCGTCCATGCCGGACATTTTGAATATTACACGAATGGTTATCCAGCGAGAAATTTCACAAACGTGTCACGTAACAACGCGGGGTTACAACCGAATCAAGCCCCTACTAATCAGGGTTATACTGGGGCAGGAGTATTTGCACCCAAACACCAAATAGGACGAAATCGCTTCAATTTACAAGCGACCAGAGGGATATCGAACCAGATACGCCCTCCGTATTCTAAAGCAATAATAATGAGCAAAGCAGCAGAAGAGAATTATACGAGGGACTTCAACAAAGTAAATTATTCTCGAATTCATAACACTCTGAATGAAACACAGACACGGACACACAAGACAGCTCTACCTCCAGTAGAAATATCCATAGCTGATAAGGATGATTCGTCTTCAGCCTACGACACGTGTTCTTCTAGTTACTGTCGTAGAATGAACCAGAGTGACGACAGCGGCAAAACGCAATTTCTAATTCGTAAAAAACAAGTTTATAGCAATTATGAGCGCGAAAAAGCGTCAAAATCAGTTCCTGGTAGACACTATCCACGAACGGATGATGAGCTGACCTCACTGCATGGAGACGCGTACAGTGATTCAAAGGTCATGGACCAAGGGAAGCAAACACCAAAATCGGGTTGGTTACAGGACTTGGAACAGAAACTAGAAAAAAACAGAAAGTATGTGTCCAACATCCCAGGACAAAACAATGCGGAAATATGTTGTAATAATCATAGGTACGCATCAGTTCTACACCCACCCACTATTTTATTGAGATTGTTAAAAACTCTTGCACTATCCTTTTTTTTTGCTGACGAAAATTTCATTCATTTCATTTCATTTTGTACTACACAGAACCAGCTCATCTAGCAACTGCGGGGAGACAAACGTAAGCCCGATATCTGCTCCACTACTAACGGTGAAGGAATTTAGATTTTCACCCGACATCCTGGATCCGTCGTCCACAGAACCACCTCAGAACAACAGGACCAAACAAAAAGGAAGCAACCTGAAATTATATAGCCGTCGGTCGAAAGCGCTAAACTTACTTGATATGGGTAAAGTAGAGGTAACCCGCGGTAACAGAAAAAACGAGATGAAAAAGAAATCGCGAAAATCTTCAAAAGCAGTGCAATCCTGTTGATTTCACTCTACAACCATTGACTTTTTTCATGCCTATGTTGGTAATCACAAATATGGTGATGTACTGTATAACGAAAGGATAGTAGCCCCAGTCGGTGGCAGCAGTTTGTTTAATAGAACCAAATGACTGCACAGAATGAGCTTTGTTCAATTTGGCAAGCTATTTCCTGAATATCACTGCTGTATCGAAATAATAAGCTGCCGTATGATGATATCGATCAACAATTATACGATGCTATGAGTAGATAGTTCCTGTCTCGTGGTGTGCAAATTCACTATAGCATCACATGCTACAATCCATTACTTACCTACACATTTTTACCACTAGCACCTAGGAAAACAAGCAGTACTAGTCTAACGCAGGATAGATTACTTTAGTCGGATGAGCTTGTTTAGATTTCTCTTGTGTACAAGAACTGGTGTTCAGTTTCATGCATTAAGCTACTAGGAAGAAGGCTATTTTGAATGAAGTTTTTTATAGTTTTTAGCTGTCCTAGTGATTTGCTGTTTTGACTTTGGCGATCCTAGCTTTTAGCTTACTTTGCGATGTTTTACTCATCGACTTCTATGGTCTTTGGCGGCGTAATTATTTTGATCGATTCCCAATTGATCTGGATGCAATTACACATATCTTTCTAATAATAGTAAAAGCGAACAGCACATTATATGTTGACAGACCGCAATGACGTAAAGGAAGCACAAATACTGACTGATAAGGGAAGGAAATTCGTATACATGATCAATGTTTACTGAATGTCATCTGCAGGACTAAATTTATTTCGCCACAGCACTTCACTCTCCATATCCATATGGAAACCAATCAAAGCAAAGAGTACAACATTTATGCCTTCTCGATTTACGGTGCATCGTAAGACTTTTGTGGAGACACCAAGTTAAGCAAAGTCAACCTATAAAAACGTAAAGTTTTATAAGAGTTAACTAATACCGTAATCAAGCCACTAATGCGCTAGCGACCTTACGAGGTCCATGCCATTCACTTCATAGGCCTCGTTAACGCCACGAGGTTAAATAGCGAAATAGTTGATCAATATTGCGTACATGGGCAAAGCTGGTAGAAATTGAATAACATTGAGGTATTGTTGAAGTGACAATGAGTTTTTCCAAAACCTTTGACGACTACTGTGTTCAGGCATTCTGTATTTCTATCTTTCTATACATGATATGGAATCGACACGATCGAGCGTATATTCCAAGTACTGTAGTCAGACATTTACGTTATATGTATATTTTACATGAGTAACCAGGCGTAGTTGAACGGAACAAAACGTAATATAACACACCACGATGCTAAAGCTTAACTGACACATTTTGTTCTTATTTAAAGTCAGTCGAGCAGATCCTGAACTCCTTCGGATCTATACGATACTAGTCGAAGTGTGTAACTAGTCGGTTTATGGCAAGTTGAAGTTGACAATCAAAAATATATGTCTGATCGGGTATAAAGTGTATGGTACGATGGTTAAACGATGCCTACGAGGTAGAGATGACATCATGAGTTATCAATTGGAAGTTCTAGTTCCGAAAAGTTTAGTTAATCTTCTTTTTCAGCAATAGTTATCGTTAATCATTGATCGGGAGGCAGAAACTAAATTCAAATTTCCCTGGTGAATATGACAGATAAGTTCAAGTGGTAGTACGTACGTACGTACGTACGTACGTACGTACGTACTTGAAATAGTTACACAAATACTGATAGATACTGTTGTTACCGAGATATATAATAGCGATAAATGTTCATTGACAGTACACAAATTTGTTTTTAAATTTAGTTTAGGTATCTACTATAGTAGCACAGGGGACTTAGCCTGGTATGTTCCTATTTCTATGGCGCGACATTATTCCTTATTGTACGGTGGTAAAGAGGCAGGGGTGGGAATGTGGTTTATCACGTCAACTCGTAATGACAGTCGCGCATTTCAAATACCTCATACCGTTTTTACAAGACGCTGTATAAACACCGCGCCACATGTTACAACTGGTAAAGGTTATATCGGATTAATCAGCAAGGATATACTGAATATCTGAATGATAGCGACAGATGCGGTGCTTGGGAGTGTTATTTTGTCAGTTGCGATTGCCCAGAAGGAGAAGGAAAGCGTTATTTACCGATTCTAATATTCGACTTCTTTCTCCAATAGAACCCAAAGTATGAACATTATTTCTTTTGTGCTACATTTATTTGTTGTGAGGGTAAACTTTTCATTCACTCCAATGTTATCGACGGTCTTTATTTATTCGCCAATACTTCGGCAAATAAGGAGAACAGTAGTGAAGAAGTGGGGTGTATTGGTACAACGGACCTATCTTGGGAATAGGAACGAGCCTATACTAGAGGGAGAAAAGATAGGCGTAAATAACTACTGATAATAACGACCCAACTTGCCGAATGGCGCGTATCTAGGTGAGACTTTTAATAATACGTTGATATTATGGTCATCGGGATGACCATCCATATATTTGATATCAGTTATCAGTAAAAATAAAATACGCACATGTACACTACGAGTGAGCATGTAATAGGCACTAGTCAGGACAATTTATTCGGGGCCTTGTTTTTCTAGTAAGGTAAGTTCAAAATTATTAAAGGTATTATATAGCCAATTATAAGGAATAATAGACAGAGAATAGGGATAGTGGAAATTTCCTTACTTTTACCTCGCTATTTACTATTAAACAGGTAACGTAGTGGTACCTATTGGGGTATGGTTGGTATGGTGACGCAGAACCAAACGAAACTGTATTGATTAACAAATATGAAAACGTATTATTATGCACCACAGAATCGCAACTGTATTCTCATTAAATCCTCTCGATTTTTTTCTTATTCACAGAAGATCGTAACAGCATATGCTAGACTAGTGCGTGCTACTGGACTGTGTACTACTGGACTGTAATTACGCTCTTCGGATAACACACCGCGTGCAAAATGAAGCTACGATGGGTTGCTGCACTTATCGTTTGCTATTTCGTATATCTTCTCATCGGAGCCGCAGTTTTCAGCGCTATAGAGCGTCCGCAAGAGCAAAAAAGTTGTCAAGAGGCAACAGATAGTATAGACCAATTAAAACTCCAAATCTCGAACCAAATCAACAACATAACCATAGACGACTTGAGAAATATTACTGCGGTAAGGTGATATCTTATATTTATCTACGAAAGTTTTTATGTATGTTTGTTCGTTCATCTACGCCTCCCAGAGGCCCTCAACCGAATTCCAGAAACAAGGTGTGGTGACTTAGGGTATAGAAAGTAGGAATCGGGGAGTGTATCTGTAGTGTCTACAAAACAGTGTTACATAACTACGGTGGCACATGACATGTTGACGCACATCTATCACTCGAATATGAATCTCGATACATGCACATGCTAGGCCGGATCGCTCCGCTTGTAAAAACTTTTTACCCTTATAGCTGTTACAGTCTAATAATATTTATTCACATTTAGTCATTTTCAGATCGTTTTTTTCATGCAGATTCTTCAAACTGCGGCGGCAAGCGGTATAAGTGTCGATGAGAATTTCAACGTTACGTGTACAGTTAACTTCGATTTTCAGAGTGCATTTTTCTTCTCCGGAACAGTCATAACCACTATCGGTGAGTAAACCGGTTGACCCGCGTATTTTTCCAATCAAGACATCCTACTATTACGTTTTAAGGTTTTGGATAATGATTAGGAAATATATTTGGAGGTGATGCGTATTCCTAGCGTCCCTATGTATGCATACGCAATATTTGCTGCTTTTAATTCATCAGGGATTACTTCGTGTGTGATATGTTAGTGATATCATCAATATTTTGGTGCAGTCATAATAAAGCCGGAAAATACAGTTAGGTCTTCATCAAAATAATGTCAGTGGAATATCGAGGCAACTTATCGTACTTGATGAAATGCTGTCAACATAATAGCTATTACTGTCGGGGGAGTTTACACTGTCGGAACAAGTGTACAAATAAAATTGTTGTCATTCAAACATCCGGTAAGCTATTTGGTAAAAAACAAACAAATACAGTAATAATTTACGTCACTGCGTCAACAGGATATGGAAATATATCGCCAAAGACATCTGGTGGACGCACGTTCTGTATATTCTACGCTCTGTTTGGCATCCCGCTGTTTGCGATCATGTTTTCGGCAATCGGCGATAGATTAGCTAAAGTGGTCAAACCAGTGGACAAGAAACTAAAACTGAAGGTCAGTCCGTTGTTCATTTAGTCTTTACCCAAAAATGCAGCAGGTAGTAACACAGAGAACCCATATAGACCCATCAGAACCCTTCCCAATTTGACAACACTATACTCTTATCTCCATAACTCAGATTCTCTTATAACTCTTATCTGAAGGCAATAGGATATATGATATTTGCAACACGAAATCAGTTGAACACGCGGCGTGTGAAATACAAATATACAAGTCGTCAATACACAACTATTATTTATCTTAGTGAAATTCTGTTTATGTCTGTAGGCAGTAGGTCTGTAGATTCTTTGTTATATAAATACAGTTCATTATGGACTTTATATCTCTATGGCAATATGGAAAGCAATCAAAATGTGCGCGAAAACGAGCATGGGAGCATGCAACATTTTGAGACAGTTTCAGAATAATACCACGCACCAATGCTAATTGTTCGAAGCCCTTTAGGTACAGCAATTGCGATTCTCCGTTGCTGAAGCCCTACAGAATACGTAGACGCCTTAAGAATTTTGTCTTCGCAGATTAAACGCAGGTGGCTAAGAAGTGCTCTAGTTTTCACCGTATTTGCCGCGAGCCTGATCGTATTTTGCCTTTTAATTCCGGCGGCAATCTTTATGGCGGTCGAGGAATGGACGTACAGTGATTCATTCTACTATTCATTCATTACTTTGACGACCATTGGTTTCGGAGACTTCGTCGTTGGTAAGCTCATAACTATTGTTCACGTTTACAGTTTGCCTATGTATGGAATACTCTCAGTATCACTGGTAACATTCATTTTGGATATTATAATCTATAGTCTCAATTTCCCTCTATACTACTTTTTGATGATCAAAGGTCACAGTTAGGAGTCGAGCGAAAGCAATTCGAATTCTGCGAAATATACTTAGTGATAACAAATAGCTTTGGAATAGTGCGATAAGTTTGTTGACTTGCATGAATCTGTAATGTCAACATGCCAAATTACTACTGCTTCACTACTTTGAATTAAACCTATTACGTTCTACTCTACTACAGGTACAAACAGTGAAATAGCATACATCCCCATATACCGAGTTCTCGTGTACTTCTGGATAGTATTCGGATGTGCTTACATGGCGTCTACCATCTCTTTGGCAAGCACTCTTATGCAGAAATCAGGTAAAATCAATGTATATTAATTTCACTATATAAGCCATTGCATTACGATCATATAGGATATATATGAAGTGTACTTTCAATATGATAACATGTTAATTTTTAGGTCACTCGTATTAAATATATACGAGTAAATGACTAATTAAAATGACTAATTAAACAGGCCACTCTTGATATAGCTTATACGGTTCCCTTTATAAAGTTTGACGTGTTATTCTGTACGCTAGGGGGAAGAAGCTGGAGCATTCCCAAAGAATGCCCCGGGTAATATTTTTTTTAAAGTTTAACGGCGCCACGACCTGCGACGGGGGGTTTCCAAGTAATCACACCGAATTTCGTTCAAGTGCTGTCTAATTATTTTGTTTTCTATATCAAACGAAACAGTAATAAAATGTACTGCTACAATTCCCAATGAAAAATATTCCTCACACAGTACTTGGGAATTGGGAAGGATGTTGATTCCCCTTGTTTGTTTAATTACCTTATCTCACTGTAAATTGGTAAATCAGTACCCTAATACCAAGAATCAAAATGGATTTTAGACATTAGATTTAGCGAAGCGAAAGGAAAAAAAATGAATAACAGATACCATAGTCCAGAATGGTCTATTTATACAGACATGAATAATATTTTGGAGGGAGATAATTCAAAACAAACGCAATATATTCTCTTATTATAGAATTACTGAATATGAGAATAACGGACCCGATTCGAATTTAGATGCAGGACCGCATTATTCAATAGAAAAAATAACGTATTACCTTTCTTTCTTTGGGTGGGGGACTTGGTTTTCTCACTATATCAGATAAACTTACAAATAAAGTTCTTTAGTAAGGAATATTTAGAATAAAAACACAGAAAATTGAAAAACAAATTATTTCCTTAACTCTTGATCCTATGATTAAAATGATGCTATTCGAACAATTCACTTATAAACCAAATTAGGCAGTATAGCCGTCATCAGCCCAACATCTTTGAAATTGGTTTAATTTCCAAAATCACTAAAAGTAGGGAACACTGCGCTCACTCGCGCTTTTTATTTAGCACTGCACCATCGCTTAAGACTAAACATTTCAATTCTAGTTCGACGCAGAAAGCCGGAGCCGGAACCGGAAGAAACCGACGGAAGTTTCAGCGAAGAGGAGGCGGCGGAAAAGGAAAAACCTAGCGATCAAGAATCTAACGTGCCGAAATTCGGAGGGGGCGCCGCTGTCACTGCCCCGTATTATGACGATCTCCCGAACGAAGAGAACTACGTCAACGTATCAGACAATGATTCTGAAGACGGGCCTGAAAGAGACGGAGCAAAATCAAATGAAAACCCGTATCCGGTTTACGACAATGTTTCTCTTGAAAACGATACTCCAGACGAACATCCCGTGAACGATCAGGAAGAGAGTGAAGATGATTACGATACCGCGGTAAATGTCCGCGAATTGGCGGTGAAAACGACGTAGAGTGAATCTAAGTGCGTTTGATAAATCCCTCCTGAATTTGGTTTGCACTTACACCCATCGTATGACCGCCCGCTTTTTAATACACAAGTATTAGATTGTATGCCTAAGATATTATAAGCCTTTGTAGATTCATATATAACTGTACGCAATACAATCTGGGTAAGCCAGATACGGTAAAGCGGAAAATGTATACACTTAATCTGCTCTGCTCTGCTATTCCGTATTCGGGGATGCCCAAACAAGTTTTACAATATTACATATCATATAAATCTGCCTTACGTTATTTACTATAACGATCATTGCTATATCCTATGCTCCAATTTATACATTAATTTTCTACGCCTTGAATTACTGAGTTTTGCTGCAGTCCTCTAGTACAGTGGTTCCCAAACTTTCTAAGTACGTGGCACACTTATTTAGCGAACTAAAGACAAGTGCCCCAGTTGTTGCCAAACAAAAGTCATTGCTAAGTAGCATCGACAAAATGGCCATGGCCCCCAGTTTGGTAACCCCTGCCCTAGTACATTCCCCCCGTAGGAAATTCCAACTATATAATTTGTCCCATTTTTTTTTAGCTGCTCAAATATTCACTTCAAGCTTTCATACTTGTTACCACTACGAACCTCTCCAATCTGAAAAATTTGATTCTAAACTCGTAACGACGTATAAACAAATTATCGAATAAGAAAGTAATCAGATTATAGAGATGAATTTAGGGATGTATTCAGCCTATACAATGCCTACTGTACGAAATTACCTGCCACACTCATTCACTGTACAAATTACACAATTTATGTTATATATTTTATCCATATTATATGTACATATGAGTGTGCGACATGTTTTGACAGATGGGTTCTATGGGTACTACGTCAATCTCTTAAGACTATTTCCTACATAACGCTTTATAACATAGATATTTTCCACATAAGACATTTTCATACACGCTTCAATTCTATTCTACCTGAAAATCCACCATGGATATTGAACATGTATTTGTCCATAGCCAGGTATGGCTAACCATGAACACTAGAGAGAGTAGAAATAGTGAGTGGAGTCGTGGATCCCCTCGGAGGCATGGGTTAATCCTATTTAATATGTACGTGTGTATATGTCCGTGTTGATATAAACGTTTTTTACGAATGCACAATACACGAACCTCGATCGATGGTATTTCAATTTATTTTTAGTTCAGTTTGTGTTGAAACGCAGTATAACAAAACATCTATCAGTCACTTAACTCGTGAGAAAGCAAAAGTAACAAAATATTGCTGCCCTGCGAATACTATTGTATGAAAATAAATACAACAATTGCTCAAGTACACAAAGCCCTAGCATGGGCTATGCTTCTAGGAACGCCACAAAAGAAAAGAAAAAAGCAAAACAAAAATAAAAGGTCAATACGAATCCCAAAGACAGAGAACTATTCAACAGAATAGCTAGGGGAGGGATGTTTCATGTCATCAAAAGAGAACGACTGGAACTTGGTGATTGATGGAATTTAGAAGTGATGACAAAGAAATGGTTTTTGAAATTAATAAACGAAGCACCCTCTTAACAGGAAAAAGTGAAGGCGATCTGAAGAAGGAACATATCAGATGGAGGGCGCGTCTCTCTTATTTTCCAGTATACTGCAACTAATGAAGAACATGTGGTAACAGAATAGGTGGATGACTTGAAAGAATATGGTCAGTCAGTCATGCTAAGAAAGTTGGAACAAATTCATTTACTCAGACTTAGACATATACAGTTTTATCGAGGCTGCATTCGTCCCCATTTCCTTGCGAAAGGAACACATCAGAATCATCGCTTTCGTGCTTGGAAGGTGACGACCGCGGTCGCGTGGGCATAGAGTGAGATCGGAATCGGAAATCATCAGAAGCCGTTAGGCCCATACCGATGTCAGTGGATATATCGCTGTATATCCGATGTTGCTTAACCGGTTTCATCGAAGTCAATTCGTTAGAAATAGATGAAGTTCCAACGCTTCCCTTAGCGCTGCTGTACACCGAGATTGAGTCACTTGTGCTAGATTCCTCTTTTATCAATAAGAGAGCGCTCGTCGGTGCCAGTTCCTGTTTGCCGCCAGCGCCATTTTTTGTTTTAGACATGTCAATGTTCTGCGAGGAAAATCTGCTACTCAGTCTGCGAAAGATGTTTGATACGACTGTTCGTAATGTTTTACGTCGAGCACCTCCTACTTTGTGAGCCGAACTCGCGGATGCTGCGGAAGCAGGCCGTACCAATGTATCAATCTGATATGGGAAGAGTTAGGTGAGATAATACACAGGTTATTAATATTCGATTGGAAAGAGTGTTGGATAAGTTTTGAATATTAGTATATACTGTATTCTGGTGTAACTAAGGGGTATTTGCCTCGACGCCCGCCACTTCTTTCGAGGACCCTGTCCTGAAGTAGTTGGACAAGACACCGTTTTTTTTATATCTCCGGCTAATATTGGAAGTTTTTTAAACAGGTTTAATTATGTATAGAAGTAATAATAGCATGTCATTTTACTCCTATTACTTTGGTATACACACTGATTCGTAAGAACTAAACAATATACAGTATAGGCATACACACAGTACAACTCCATATCCACAAGTGAAAAGATAATATTACGACATCGGCTACACAAGAGGATCGTTCGAATGAACTGCGCGCGCATTTTGGTCTGAATTTAGTAGTCACTACAACACTACAATTATTCACTAAAAACCACAGCTTTCTACAGTATTATTTACCAGCCCAACTACAGTATTCTACATACGAAATATTCATATTTAAAACAACAGGAAAAAGAATCAGTATTCCAACTATCAACTTGTAAGGGTTATATATAAATGTTCAAGAACTTGTCTGTCTGATCTCCTAGTTAGCCATTATTTTCCGGGATTACTGAATATATGTAGTTTCAATAATACATAGAACCTTCTAGGACACCAAAATTTAAATATATATAGGTATTCTGAAAACTTGTAACAAATATGATGTAAGACTTACTTGTGCTTGTGGTGTTGTCGGAGTAGTTACTTCTGGATTGGAGTAATAGATCTTAGGTTTATCGCTATCCGATCTTCGCAAGCTGTTACCAATCGACCGGCTGAATTTTTTCTTCAAGGTACCAAATTTCAAGCCTGACAACAATATAAGTAATTTAGAAGGATTCAACGGCAATACCTGTATATTAAACAGTATCATTACGAAAATACAACAGCTTTGAGATCAATGCATTAATTGCATGCATTTTGGGTAAGCTAACGATAATAATATCTTATCAGATAACTAGCGGATAGAACTGCCCCTTCCCTAGTCAAAACTTTAGAAAGATTTCCACCTCCCCCTCTTCGAACCGTTTTTGTTTGTTTGTTCATGCATCAATATGGGATGCAACTGGACATCCGTGCTAAATTTGGTAAAGTTCCATCAAGAAAGGTGACGTTATTTGAAAACAAACTTCCGCACCGATATAAATACATGAGCTATATGCATATAAAGTAGGCTTACCGGATCCACTTATGATTGTCCTCGTTTGGAGAGCTCTACTAGCAGCGGTTCTACCTCGCACGGCATCGCTTGCAGATATCGTCGCTCTTCGTTTTCGCTTCTTCTTGATAGCTGCCGCTTCTCTAGCGTAGCTGACAGGAATGTAAAGCAAAGCATCGTCCCTGAAAATAGAGAAGCAATATGAAGTATAAAGAATTTCAAAAAGTAGAAAAGACTTTATCAATATATCATTTACTCAAAATTGAACTCCCTTTCCCAATGAGAGATCACTAATTAAATAGAATACAAATCATAAACGATATCTCATGAGGGACAAATGCCACTATTTTCTCGAAGGTCAGCCGCTGCACTCGACGGTGTTCTCATGTACGTCACCTTGTGGGTTCAAGTTCTTGACTTGGCCTTTTATTATAGCTTGAATGGAATTGTCGCACTTTTGTGCGCACAGGGAAGTTTTAGGCAGAAATAGTTCCTTGCAAGCAATTAATTTCAATTTTAGATTTTCATTGTAATAATTTGCTATTGAAAATTGTTTGCTATTATTAGGTCTATCATTCTGTTGACCAGAATGAATCACCACTAAGCCTTGGTAAACAGGTGCAAAAACACAAATCCATTCTACTTACGTCATAGCAGAGAGTTCAGGAGTGCTGGACGACATGGCGCTTAACCGAGAAGAGTCAGCAATTTTCATCTGAGCGATTCTGTGATGTGATGCATTTTTTAATATCAGATTTGATACAGGATCTGTTTTTTGTCGCTCTAACCTGCATCAATGGAAAGAGCAAAAGTTGTCGAGCGTGTGTCAAATATATATATAGATATATATAATGTATTCTTACCTTCGATGGTACTGGTGAGTTTGACCGTTTGAGAGACTGTTATTTTTAACGACTGAAGTTTTTCGCGGATATGTATTCGATAGTTCATCGTTTGGTTCGTTCACTAATGCAATGACAATATCTGGAATGGTTCTTGTAGATGCTGATTGGTTTTCATTTTCGGACGAATCTCCCTCGACAGGCTTTCTTTCGGTTTGATAATGTTCTGTTTTCTGTTCGAGATTTTCAGGAGTGTTTTTTTGTAGTCCGTCTTTATCATTATCCATTGCAAGGCCATCATTAACGCTCCCTGTCTTTACTGGTGAACTGTCGGGGGTTCCAAGACTTGAATTCATGCTGCAATCTGTTGTGAATATGATCGAGATAAAAATATATGTATGTATTGTTTTGTTTTGTCTACGATTGTATGTAAAAGTTATCTTCCATAACCCTTTGTTTCACCCTTTTGACACCATCAAAAAACATTTCCTTCAGCGCAAACTTGTTTGCATATTCAAAGCACAGCACTCTACCCATTATCAAAGTCAACATAGTATATAGTACTTACTAGATTTCGAATTTGAGCCTGATTCATCATAGTCTGGGATAGAGGAGATCGATGACGAAGGAATGGCTTCTTGAGAAGCGCTTAGTTTTCTGGAAGAGATATCAGACGACGGAGAAATACTTCTACAACGTGGAAGACTCAACAACTAAAAGGTAATAAGACATTATTTAACAATGAAAACACACTGACAGACAAACTGACTCAAGCATTTGCATACATTTCCTCATACATCTACCCACACGATAAATGACTGCGGTAAGACTGCTTAAGAGAATTCAATCTAATCATTACTTATTTCCTTGCAATTAAACTTGTTGCAAATAAATCAAAGTCACAATTCTTCAGTAATTTCTGAAATTACTAGTTTTCTATTAAATTTAGTATGATATGAATAATGATATACTGTACTGTAGTCTATGACCGTACAGTAGTTTAAATTAGATATTTTTATTTCATTACTAGCAGAGTTCCTGGGTGTTGCTAAGGTGAAAGGACCGAAATTACGATTGTTGCCATTCGTAGGAGATCTCACTACATTATGCAATCATCAGTCAAACCTAGGACTGATTTAAAACTCATATCTTCTTGCAGTAGTGCGATCGTTCACAGGAAAAGAGAAGGAACGTTCTAGGACTCCTGTGCTATCTAGCCTGTACAATAATTACCACTTCTTGGCTCTATACTCGGATACTCTTTAGTAGGAAGTACTTTCCGAAAGAAATGTAAGACTCCAGATATGATTTCATTTATCTAGAATGTAGTACGGTTTGGGTAGCCATGGCTTTAACTCATAAATATGAATTATTGTCTATTTATATTCAGTATTGTACTCACTATGTTAGATGGAGTGAGTAGCTGTTTTACAGGAGAAAATTCCGACAAACTATCTGAAAGAATCATCTCCTCGCCTTGGTAGCGATCATATTCGTCGCTACTGCCTTCGGCCGATTCTTCATCTGGACAATCATCGAAGCTGAGATTCTCAAGAGTATTCATTCTTTTCAGCGACCCGAGTGATCCGCATGTGGAGATATTAGAGCAGAGGTCGTTTTGACTGTATCCAGAACAGTGGGACAAGTCACTGAATATAGATTAGCGTGTGATTATCAGTCTACCTTAGGCTTTTTAGTAAACCTAGTCCGATACAAGTCTTAATAGGGAATGTAGGATAAATCAGAGTTATATATTAGGAAAGTTAGATTGCTTAGATTTTATATCTATATTTTGAACACACAATTTCCCTTAAGAAAGGCCGTAGTCGTATTCCGGGACAGCCGGGGTGGGGTGGGACGGGTAGAAATTAGTGTAAAATTACAGTATTATTTAGACAACGGTGCGAAAGCATAAAATTTTCTAGACACAATTTGAGTCATCATCGCAGATCATACTGTATGAAATAGTTTTGGGCATATATTGAATAGGAATAAAGTCAAAATAAAAGAAGTTCTCATGATAAAAGAAATAGCGCTTATTGAAAGAAAATAGACTACAGCTTACTTTGCAGAATGCGAGAGATTTTGATCTGCTACAATATCAGTGTCGTCCAGCGAGATACTGTCATGGATACCTCCGTGTTTATGATTTTGCGACGTGTCCTCCTCCGATTCCTCGCTTTCCTCCAGGATGACTTCCAACGTGGGCGTATAGTGGCAGAAATCGAACCTGTAGCAACAGGTTTTTCAATTAAAAATAACAATTTGAATAGTACTTAGCTCTAGAAGTTTAATCCTGTTGACAATGAAATGTAATATCTACTATGCGTTTAACACTCTTGACGGTGAAAAACGCCATCACCAAAGGATATGAGTGCATTTTTTTTCCAAAAATGATTCAAGTTATATTTTGACTCACTCAGGTAATGGCACTGAATCACTATCGATAAATTCGTCATCTTCGCAGTTCGTGTCTTTGGGCACCATCCAGCGTTGTACCACTATACTGTGATCTAAAATGGCAAGACTCTAGCTGTAATCCATTATTGTATATAAAGAAGGATAAAATTGAAATAATGTTTAATTTTCTTATCAAAAATAGCAGATTGTAAATACCGTAGGAACCTATTAATTTCATAAGGTATTCCGATTGAACTTTTTCGCCGAACTCCTGTTCTGTATTCTGATTTTGGTAGTATATTTCTTCATAGGAATTGTCGACATCACTCAAGATTGCCCCGTCTTCGTCAATGTTGTTTAAGGTTTTTGCTCTATGAACAACAAGTATTGGTTCATATATGGATATATATAGACACCATACTTGACTTTAATTAGTGAAATATATGTAGTAACGAGTTCTTTTTCTCAATAAATTAGTTTTGTTTCAGCCCTCAGACAACACATGAAAACATCATTGCGCTTCATTAAAGATTTTCACCTATAGGTATAATTTCTAATGAATCAACACTTATCATCATATTGTAGTCATTTCTATTTCAAGCTCTAGCGGCCAAATGGGGGCACATAGAAATTGTCAGATTTGGTCAATAAGTTTGTAGTACTGCTGTCATTAGAAACGTTAGAGAGTTATGGTAAGGTAATAATAACCGATGTTACGAAACAATTGTAGCACAATTCCTCCGCTTATAACTTATCTAAATAAATCTCACATAAAATATGCATTACCTAGTACAGTACTGTAATTAAAAACATGCACTAACTAGTAACTGTCGATATATCTAGAAATTTACGTAGCTTGGAGGCATATGCATGAAAGATAGGTAAATCGAGCATTAGAACTTTTACCTTGCTTGACTGTTGCCAAGTATTGGTGAACATGTTTGAATGAATGCAGTGGATAGATGTTCATGGAATATCGGCGAGCATTTCGGTGATTCGGTAACGGATGCACAGGTTATTGGAAAAGAATGTCTGCATGCAAAGAATCATAGGATGATCAAAGATTACTGGTCAATTCCAACATGGCAAGAGCAAAAATAGAGTATAAAAATATCATAGTGTATGATACTTGAAAATCCTCATTTAATTTAAGAGAATCGACAGAATGTTTCAACATGCATGGCGAATGCGTGATGTGATTGACCTTGGATATCATATTTTGAAATAGTTACACGAAATATCTCACCTGCGTATTGGCGAGCCATCAAAAATTGCAATTTCGTCGTTGATGTGGATCTCTGTGAACAGGTTTGATAGATAGTAGTTAATATTTTTTATAGTAATGTATTCTTTTGGAAAAAACTAATATATTTCTCTATTATTCAGGGGTCACTAAACTTTTTTTACAGCTGGCCGGATAACTGAGAGAATGACGAGCTCATAGCCATTCTTTTCAATACTCGCAAGCACCCGTAACTTTTTAAAACAGTAAAACTGCTACAAAGTTTTAAGAAAACTGTTTCATTCATAATAACTTTACTATTTCGACCCCAGGCTGTCCATTACTAGCATCAGTTTCCGCTTCACCATAATTTCCAAGACCAATTTGACCCCCTTAATAACTCGCAGACTAATTGCCGTCTCAATATATATGACACACCAATGAATGAAGAATTTCATAACGAATCTATACATATAAGCCTCATATGCACAGCAAACAAACAGGAGGCATTATCTCCTTTTAAAGTTACTCAACGTCGATTGTACTTAGCCATCTAGCGGTTGGAATTTTTTACTTCTCCTAACGCTTATAAATGAACTTTTAGCAGAAATTAGCACATATCAGACGTAATACATTAGCCAACATTACCTGAAAGAATTTGGTCGATAAAAAGGTGATAACGGCCCTTGTTAGTTTGCTGTGCATATGAGGCTTATATGTATAGATTCGTTATGAAATTCTACATTCATTGGTGTGTCATATATGGTGAGATGGCAATTTGTAAGCGAGCTATGAGGGATTGTTCAACGCAGAGTTACTCGTTACGGCCAACTTGAAATAGGTATTCGATTTCCGAAATAGATTTTTTCAGGGTTAACCTGAAGAAATCGACCCAATTTTTCTAGATAATGTTGGTTTATGTATAACGTCTCATATGAGCTAATTTCAGCGTGATTGGAACATTAGAAGTTCTTTTATAAGCGTACGGAGAAGTTAAAATTTCTAGCCGCTATATCCCACTGTTGGATAATTTATAACCGTTAAGTGAAATAAAAACTTACAACCGCTAGATGGCTAAGTACAATCGACGTTAAGTAACTTGGTGGTTGGTGGCTTATAAAGGGAATAACGACTCCCATTAGTTTTCTGTGTGTATGAGGCTTATATGTTTATATTCGTTATGAATTTCTACATTCATTGGTGTGTCACATATGGTGATATGGAAATTGGTCCGCGAATTATTAAGGGTTGTTCAACGCGGAGTTACTCGTTACGGTCGACTTGACATAGGTATTCGATTTTCGGAATAGATTTTTTCGGAGTTAACCGGAATCAATCGACCCACTATTTTCAGATAATGTTGGTTCATGTATTACGTCTCATATGTGCTAATTTCAGCGTGATTTGATCATTCGAGGTTCATTTATGAACGTTAGGTGAAGTAAATAAAAACGGTAGATGTCTAAAATTAGCACATATGCCAACTATTTATAAGCGTTTATAGATCAATCGATTTTAACTTCAATAAACCGTCGGCTAGAAACTCTGGCGACTCACGTACCCCAGGTTCAAAGAAGGCGACGTTAGCAAAAAAATAGTACATCACACATAGTGTGCACATATCCGAATCCCACAAACTAAGCAGTAAAAAAAAATCAAATTCGAGTGGCAACGACGGGCCGGCTAAGCTGAGCCGGATCCGGCCCGTAGTTTGGTGACCCTTGCTCTATATAATGGTTTATCCAATAACTCAATATCCGTCATATTGTAGCGTCCAGTTCTAAATCATGCAAGTGAATCAAAGTGCATATTGTGTCATTTCCTATATACATGTAACAACGAATATACTACGTCACGTATTGCTGTTTAGACACTTTCTCACAATGACCATGCAATACCAATAAGCTCCGGTTATTTCAGTCCTTTCATAACCTTAAGTCGCAGTCGTTTTTGGCTGAAACCAGGATTCCGAAACCAGTTTGAAACCTCGCAATTTGGGAACAATCATAAATACTCATATGACTAATATATTTTATGGTGTAAAACTGAGACTTGCTTACCTCTCTTTCTGTGCATATCCAGAACAACATACATACTTCCATTAGAGGATGATGATCTGTCTTCCTTTACTGAATCCGAAGGAGAATTTTCATTTGAAGAGCAGGAATCAGTTTCTGACTGAAGAGAAACATTGTCTTTAGTGGTTAACTCCATATACTCAAAACTTCCTTCTCGTTTCGTTATTTTTCGAGATTCCTCATCAGATCTTTCGCAGTTTGCATCGCCATTTACATTGTTAACGAAACTGACGAACGTGGTCCAGTAAATTCCTTGCAGTCTTTTTTGATAGGCGCCATCCCCACCATCCATTGTGTATGACATAACGTAGGTTTTCCTTGATGTGTTATATATGCCGACCGACTAGTAAATATACTTCTCGGTAATAGCTTCCAATCGTAGATACTATATTTTCATGATCATTAAAAACTGAAAAAGGATTTGAAAATTTGAGTAAACATTCCACGTATGTTAAGGAATACAAAATGAATTATACGTAACTAATGTATCAAATACCATCAGTACTCCATCATAACACAAACTTGAACTAAAATAAGATATATCAGAATACAAAAGTTCACCTGAATGAATAATATACTAGCTAGCAAATTCAGGGATGCATTAGTACAAGTCTAAGTACAACTCAGCCACCCACACACCTTTAAACGGTGAGATATGTCAGTACACAAACTTTTGAGGCAATCTAACTTATGATATGCTATAGGTTTAGAAAGGATTGAGAAATAAAAAAAAATACTTTCCCAACTTTTGTGAAAAATTAAGTTTATCATAGTTTAATATTTAGTTTTTCTACAGTATATTGTATATATATATATATATATTGGTCAGTATAGTAATATACAGTCTTCATTAGCTGTACTATACCTGTATACTACTATCATATTACCACACACATAAACGAATGAAGTTCGACATTCCACAAAATACCCTTTTTTAAAAAGCAAAAACAAAGAAAATTGTGCTGATTATCATTTTATGAACTAACACCTTATCATCCACAGATACACAGTTCAAAACTAGCTAAACTTATACAGTATATATCATATACAGTCACTTCACTTGATATATTGTATACTTATAGTCTTTTTTGGTAAACACAGATAAGAATACAGGAACTAACTAACAAGCAACCTGCTTCCTTACTTCAGGTTTTCTAGATAGACTGAAATTTTTACGCGAAACAAAATCGATACTGTTCGACAGAATAACACGTATAATTGCTCAATCAAAAAAACTCCCATTGTACATTTTTTATCCGTCTCACTAGTAATCTAGTGTTCCTGCTGTCATTTAATCAATGTCTCTGCACAGTATAACAAAGTTAGTGACTTGCTGAGATATGTTAAGTTGAGGTGAACACTTGATTACTGCGCCTCTAACAACGTCTGGGACGGCGGGAACATTCTCCAAACAATCAAAAATCAGCAAATCAGTAAATTACTCAAAAGATAGCGAGATTGGAATATGTGATGTGAAATAATGGTTAACACTAGGCTACTATATAATTTACTAGAAGAGTGGCCCGTCCTTGCCAGCATAAGACTTGAACGAAAATGCTCTTAAAGCTATACTTTCAGATTCCTATTTTGGCAATTGTGGGCGTTGAAACGTTCCTAAGCAGGTTGGTGTTTGAACTAATGATGAATTGATACACAAAAACAAAGTGGTCCAATCATAGTGGTTCATAGTTCATTTCGAGTACATACTATATCCTTTAAAGTGCAACCCAATTCGAACAAACTACTGTAGTCATATGCAGTTATGAGTTAAGACACATAGGACACTTGATTGTGACACTCGCGGTAACTCGATTAAGATTACGACATTTGTAATCTTACAATTTAGTTTCTTCGTTGATCTGCCTGAAAAATGAGGACACAGAAAAAAACTGGTCTATTTGAAAGTAAGGCGAGAAGATAATGGAATAAATTTACTCCCGATGGAATAAGAAATCATACCAATATATTACACAAGCAGCTATATACATAATATACTATCAAGCTGGACTCGTCCTCAACTAACCTGTTACCTTCTAGTCTCAGCTGTAGCTTGGTTTGCTCGTTTCGTAGGCATGCTCAGTAGCCAATTATTTTGTGATTAAATCTAGCTGACTCTTATGTCAAACTAATTGAGCTTCGAACCCTCTCTTAACTACCCTACAAATTAAACGCGATTAATTATTACAGGGGCATTTTGAATCACAACCAAACAAGCTTTATAGTGATCAGCTGACATGTTGACTTCGTCGTGCAATAAGATGTCAAATACTAAATTGAGCTATTGCCTGTTTGGACTTCCAGCCACTGCTGACTCGACGCTCTGCTATATAAACTGGATTACGTAAGTCATGCTGAAGGGATTGTTTCCGTTCTGAGCAATTGATCTTTTGAGACTAAATCTATAAATATGCGCTATCGTAATTAGCAAATGGGCAATCAAGTAACAAGTTAAATAAGATATCATTTAAAGTTTACTCGCCTAGCCCAATTATTTTTGCTCATTTTCACATTAAGAATTATTTACTGTACTGATTTGACACGTTAAGCAAAAGATTGGTCGAAGGATATATAGGAATATCCCTTGAAAAAAGGAATGAATGAAGAAAAAACTAGAATGGTTGATTTTCTTTATATAAGATTATCATCACATGCTATTTTTCAATAACTTAATATTACAGAAAATTACATGTTTTCGTGTCACAGTGTGGACTGACATTAAATAACACCCACAGTTTTCTAAAGCTAGTATCGCATTTGTAGTTTTATATATACCCTACATATGATATGATATATATTACAAAAGGGAAAGCCTAATAATACTTGATTCCCTCTTATACCTAATCTGCACTGATGAAAAATCAATATTAGAAAGATTTACAGATTACTTGTGTACTCGTCTACACTACGCGTTATATCACAAAAATATGTTTCCTGGCAGTCATGAACTTGGATGCATTCCTGTTTGTTCATTGTGCATATTTAGTGGTCTGCTTATACAATATTTCGTCAAAAGCATTGATCAGCGATTGGAAACATTATAAATTCAACTATCCATAAACACACAGTCAGTAAATTACACAAACAGATGTCCTGACTACTAATCGAAGAATTATTATTATTATTATTACTTCTACTGTTCCGGCAATATTCATAACATACATAATATGTAGCACCATATGTAGCATGAAGCGCATGCCTTTTATATATTCATGACACATTCCAGTGCCTGAACACATTCCAGTGCAACGAAATTTCGAAACACACATCCGCTGACGTAAAGGAATATCATACAAAAACATGTACCAAATTAGCACAAGCTTAATTACTGACTTCTAGTCCCTAGGAAACGACAGAAATTAATTAAAGGGTAATGGGTAGAGATAGATGATTATGAACAAATATACGAAATCACATACCCTGTTAGATCCGCCTCACTTCGGCGTATTGCTCGTGTACTGACATTTAAATACGTTCTAAGCAGACAGTACTAAAAATATAGCCAGCAAAATCTTTGAAACTACTACAGATGAGTATGAATGGAGCGCCAATTCCAATATATCAGCATACACCAAACGTTCACATCATTGTTCACAATGTACAGTGTTCTGTACCAATCACCTTACTTAGTGTTATGAATAACGCTAACACATTTAAAATATGAATCTTGGTTGTTCTTGCTGATATTGCAGAGCAATCCCAACTGAATCTATCATCTAATTTGATACCTATATAACGAACTGATTCAACATTCATTGAACTGAACACCTCAAACTATCCCCAATCTAGCTTAACGTACTGTGTTTTGCAAAAAAGCGCTAACTGTTTTCACTTACTATTCGCCTGCGCTCTG
Organism: Halocynthia aurantium; assembly: GCA_013436065.1. Classification (NCBI taxonomy): domain Eukaryota; kingdom Metazoa; phylum Chordata; class Ascidiacea; order Stolidobranchia; family Pyuridae; genus Halocynthia; species Halocynthia aurantium. Next base: position 7,943 of record QXVX01001373.1, on the reverse strand, counting down.
AATGAGTGCATGACGTCAAATGCCTTCCGGTATTTCATTTCCTGTGAATATATTGTTCAGATTTTTAGCGGCACCTCGCATGTATAGAGGGAAGCGATGCTTGATACTTGATGGTTACTGATTCCAATTTCAAGTGCATTGCCCATTGAATAACTAAGTTAGCTGCATTAAATATATTAACCTACAGTGGCCTAAAAATTAAAACCTACATTATATTCTGTAAACTGATGCTAGAGTTTATAGAGTCATCATCTCCGAATCAAACTTAAACTTCAGTCACTGCTTGTCGACTTAACCATTCAAATTATCATGGATTTTAGTCTATTCCAGATTTTATAACGGCCTGTTCTTAAATTGCGTCATTAAATATTCATGTTGATTACGTGACAAATTCTTGTAGTCATCTTCATGTCTTCTCTGCCATCTGATATATCGTCCACCTATACGTGTACATGAACTATGAATGTAGAGGTGTCGGAAGCAGGAAGTATATTTCCTGAATTGTGTCCGTGGTTTTGAGTTCAATCAATGCGCTTTAGCAACCACACGTCTAATTCTTCTTCCATGTCTTCGACTTGGTGCATGAAATGTTACTTGAATTTGGATGAATAGCCTACAATTTTCAGAAACACGATATTCTCCCACCATTTGCGAACTGGTTAAGGATAGTGAATGCTTTTTAGCAATAAAAAGTATTATTTTTGTATTGCCTTGAAAATATTTAGTAGAGCCGAAACTACAACTGATCATATTTTGCAATGAAATAAGTTCCTTTCAATACTTCCGCTAGATGGTACTGTGAACACTCCAGCCTCACAACTGTCCCATTGCAAGAAAAAAGGGAGCAACGCGGTGAACACGATAGAAGAAATATGATCAGATATTTGGATAATCTTCAGTCCTTTTTCAATTCACTTGTTATAATGAATTAAACTCAGAAAATACACGTATAGGTTTTGCTTATTCAGGACACCTAACGATCAGTCATTTCAAACCGATATAGGATATTTCCTGAACATAAATCTTTCATTCAATAAAGCGGATTCGTGCGTGGTTAGGCAAGCTTTAGTGAGCTTATGTTGTAGAGCGTAATGTTTTATGACATAGAGGATTAAATATGTTTTCAAAGTCTATCCTCGGTGCAAACAATCAGGCAAGAACGGGACGTGTTAGCGCTTAGAACAGACCAGATTAAGAAGGGAAGTGTTGCTGGATCTTGGAAAATATTATGTTTAAGATTTTAAATCTAGATAAACAGTACATTTTCAATGCGTATGCCAGTTTGGGATTTGTTCACTTAAGAATTGAATCGAAACTACTAAATGAGTACTGATAATAAAATCGGTTCAAAGATAGTAGAGGATTATCAACCGTTTTTCTTGAAATAAATCTCCGTTCTTCAGCAAATATTGTGATCAGCGATAGATTTTTACAAGGCTCCGACTCTGGGATTCTCCAAGTCCCATGCTTGGCAAGTTATTATCATACTGAAAATTCGTATTATTCTCATATTCCTAATAATCGATTATTAATGGACCATTGGCAGTAAATTTGAAAATACCTAGACGGTTATTATTTGCAATGACTTGGCTCTGAACCTTACATCATGTGTGTTACCGGCAACGCTATAATGTTGGCATGGAATTCTTGAACATCTGAGAGTAGATTGTGGTGATCTGCATTAGTCAAGAAGTACAAGGTAGCTGGGTAGATCTTTGGTTACAAGATTGCATTGCTATAGTCGATCCATTACTGTAATAAATAAAGCACCGTAAAAATTACATATACAATGAAATACATAATCGGAAGGAATTGATTGTACAGATAGAAAATAGATGATGCTTTGGATTTCCTCACACATGTTCAACACTCAAATCGAGTCGAATCGTATTCAAGTTTTAAGTCCAGTTTCTCTATTCAACTTTTCGACGTAGCATGTGACAATGGAGGTCGACTCATTTATGTGAATAATCGACAAAGCATCCTTCATCCATCCCCCTTTATCAAATATTGATTCTCTATCTACCGTACGATCTGTTTCTTTCAACAACTTTTTCGGTCCATATTTCAAACTGATTTATTGAATTTTCTTTCTGATATTTTTTGTTCAAACATACCAGCTTTGATGAATTTCACCATGTCGATGTCGTATGTATTTTTCCACCATAGTCAATGGCTTTCATGTATACATATATGTACTTAATGTGTAAATAAATATGTATCGTAATCTATCAGTGAAACGACAAATATTTATCTTTCACATCAGATTAGTGCAATTGATATGTTAAATCAATCACCAAGTACAATTTTTTTGATCAATAGCGAGATGGCGATATGAAAAATAAAGGATAGTTTATAAGCAGTAGGGCATGGGTTACTTTCTCTATTGAGAAATTTAACACAAGGAATAAAGTTATTCTACTTTAATTCATTTGAGCACATTATCGATGAGCCATCAGTAAATAGCGTATATATTACATAAAGTTATATATGGAAGGTTTAGAATTCGGTGCTACAATCATACTATCATTTTTCAGGATTCGTATTATTTTATTAAGGGTTACGCTTAGGATTTGAAATAAATTTAAATTCAAAAGAACTGAAAAATATTCTAAAAGACTTTATAAGCCCAATCTTGACCCTGCTACCAACCGTAACCCCAATCGAAACCCTTATCTAAATAAGCACTGAAAATTCTGTTTCAGAAACTAATGAAAATAAATGTTAAAATAGTACCATGCGATGAACTGGAAGTAATCAACATACTACTGAGTTTTTCTTTTATTTATCAACCCCATCTGGACAGGCGAACGAGAAGTAATGAAATTAGCCTCTATGATAGAGGAATTTGTTTGTGGGCAGCTTATCGCCCTAATAAGCGATGCGTGGATTTTGTAGCGCACTATCTCGCGTTACCATAATTATTATTATTGGGTGGTCTGGACGAGCACCTCCATAATCGATCATTTTTAAACTCCGTGACACTAATGCCCCAAGAGTGGTTATGAATTAGGACATATCGGTTTCCACGATGCCTGTTCGGAGTACAGTACCCCATTGCCCTGCGAAAAATGCAGAGATACTTTAAAACGTTGTATTGAATCGAAATACCGCAACGTCGTTAGAACATAGTTTATCATTTTATTTGGTTTCGACCTAGAAGTCATCAGCTGAAACAGACACTGCAACAAGCTAAGGTTTCCTGCATTTGTTTAAGACAAAATCAAGATGCAGTAAATCGGTTAAACAAATTGCAATATCCTTCAATTAAGGGATGGACTCCTGCTTTGAAGTTGGACAACAAAATTTCCACGCTTTTCAGTGATTTAACTGATAAACACGAACGTCTTTCAATACAAAACTATGTAAGTACCGCAAAGTAAATAGGAACGACATTAACACTCCCTAAGTGCATAGGTGTCCACAATTTAAGAATACATCGTGATCGCATTTTAAAATGTGCTAACATGTGTGAAATAGGGCAAGACAACACTTTACTGGGTTCACTACGCTTCGTGATGTCTCACTGTTTTATGCGCGGAGTTGAGCATTGAATACAAGTGCTACTTTTTTTCAGCCATTGCAGATTACCATTTCATGGCTCCTATAATGGAACTGTTGCAATGGTAATAATGGTACTGGTTGTTACGGTTATACTGGTTCTGTTTTTTCATTCCCTTTTTTACCGGTAATAGGTCAAGGGTGAGAAAGTTTTTTCGAGTTCTTCGTGTATGTCGTGAATAAAATTCTGGTATTGTAATAGTATTGGCAATAAAGTTTCTTTCATCGTGATTTCGTCCGATTTTAAACACAGCATTGTATTTGTAAGTGTGATTGATTGACCAAAGTCAAATCACAAGTCAAGTCCAGTCATATAGTAATACTGTCTCGGGTCTATTCAAGTCTTTAGAAACGCGTTGGTAAGGAGGTCAGGAGGGGGGATGCGGATGATATACGGTATCGAAAAATACGGTATTCATTCACAATATTATACCACGTATTAACTGAGACATAACGAGGCTTTACTATTTGACATATTCATTCACTATGCAGCAAACTGTTGTGACCGATCTCAAGAAACTTTTGTGTACCCAAGATTACCAAATCAGCAATGAATCGTGACCTTTTGTAACAGTGGTTTTCTGTCTTATTGCCGCGTGGTTAGAAGTATTAGATGGTATGGGATAGTTCAAATATGTATTATACTGCCCGACAATGTGACGAATAGTGAAGTAATGGAGAGATGGAGGTCCCAGTCGCAACACCGAATTTGGATCAAATTAGTCCAGGGGTCTGGGAGGAAAAACCAACTGCAACTGGTGGAATACGCCTATTGAAGGCGGGTATTTCAGATTAGGGCTTGGAATTACCAAAAAGCGAATGCAAAAAATTGCAGTAGTTTGAGTTCCCATATTATGTTATACATCAGTGATTGTGCCCATAACAGGAAGTCATTTTAGAGATTTTATCTGTTAAGAGCCATTCGCTACGGACTGATTTGATTCAGCTGTAAATTTTACTGTAGGAAGATTATGGTACATTTTACTTGTATCTATACTGCACTTACAAGAGAAAGTAATGTCTCCCACTACTTTATTTTACAAGAACAAAACATACTAGACATGCTTATTGTAGATAGCAAGTTGTCTATAGGTGAGTGCATAGTATACTATAAACGTATGCCAAGCAACATAAGCAGGCGTCTGTGTAGCAGACGGTGGTGGGTGTGGGTTAAAAATAAAGGAAGGTGTCAAAATCGGAAAATGAATCGCTTGCTTGATCTAGCAAATAATAGCTTCGGCAAACAAGAATACTGCTTCGGAGTGTTGGGCGATCAATATTTGAATTCGAGAACAATGACGGGGGAATATTGCGTTGCAACGACCTATCGCTGCTATTTTCTCATATATGTATGATAGATTATCGTGGAGGAAAGCTTGTTTACCTTATATCCATCAACTGATTCATCGACAAGCGTGCGGAAACTGTAAGCGTCTATGACCCGATTTGGTGATCCTCCGCACAGTTCCAACACCCCCGATCATTTTCCTTTGCCTCACCTGGGTAAAAGAGAAACAAAGAATAGGTACCCAAAACATTCAAGCCACAGGATTTACAGATTAGAAAAATACTATCTAGTGCAAGGTTCAGCAACCTTTTTTTCTCGTTGGCCAGATGCAGTGTGTGTGAGATTATAGTGGATTAAATTTATCTATGGACTTATCATATATTTTTGATTCGATTCCGTAATTGTTGTACATTTATAGTGCACGATAGATGTTCTAGAATCTAGATACTATCATTATTATCCGGTCAATAATAGCAATCTTATTATCAATGGTAAAATTTCAGCAATGTTCCACTTTCGTTAAGTAACTAAAAAGATAATCAAGTTTTGTTTTCCACATACGAGGCATTTGCATACGGCATACGGCATACGGCATACGGCATACGGCAAAATTAATTTTCGGCGCTCACTTGGAAAAGTAAGATCTCAAGTCAATGTTTTCTTAGAATTCCTTTTTTGAATGTTTATCGCGATGCAAGCTTTCAGGCGCCGTGCGAAATGACAAACGGAACTGTAGTGACCCAAATTTTGTTGATATTGTGATAACGAAACGCGATAAATTCATACGTCCGAGAACGACGTCATAAAGGGAACCCTTTTTTCTCGATCCACGAAATGGAATTTGATTTATCTGTAATTCAAACATGGACAAATATTATCTTGTATGTTGTATTTACTCCATTGAGTGTATTTCTCCGCGATGACCAATTTTACAATAAAACTTTGGTCTTGTTGTCGTTTCTGACGGAAATATTGACATCAATCATGAACTACTGTTGGTTTTGGGCTTCACAATTAAATAGGTAATGCCTGATGTCCAGTAGGACACAAAGAACTGTCCGCGCCCATCCTGTTATGTCAATTGGCGAACGGCGCCAGCTTGATAATAAGATGAAGAGATAGATGAACCAAATGACCTCTTAACCCCGCGTAGGAAAACTTAGTAAATATAGGTTCGGAAATCAGGAACATCCTCAAATATTTTGGATTAGATATTTAGCATATGTTGATTCGTTGATCATTATATTCTTGAACAGTCTACAAACTATGGCAAGCAGGTCAAATCCAGCCCATTGCAAGTTTTTATCTGACGCAATGGAATTTGAAATATATATCTAAACCCACTGTTTTGCCTTTGTAAGGATATATATTAAGTGAATTAGTGTAGTTCAAAAGGTCAAACTGAGATTGGTCATTACCTCTTGATTATCTTGGTAAAAAAGCAGGCTGCGGTAGGCACGCTGTGAGGTCGTCTGCATACTTTTCGTTGCCAGCTATACAGTGTATCGGACTCTTCAGTCGCATGGTACTTCATGGACATCTGGGAACGCTTAGATAAATACGCTGATACCGATCTAAAAGCAATAACGTACATGAGAACTCACTTTATCTAACTTCCCAAGATAGGTGTCGGCTAATGGCACCATTAATGGAGTCATTATTCACACTTGAACTCGACTCTGATTTGATAACAAATGACTTTCATATATTTAGTCGCATCTAACAAACGACCTTTGTATCAGGCTCAATTTAGAGAATAAAAAGCCAAGAATTAAGTAGCGGTCATATTCTTGCTTGTATGTTTTCAACAAGTTTCGCTATAGTATATTGAAAGATTTCTGTAATATTCATCGTTGTTTGATTCTATAGAAGCTTTTAGATTCTAATAGAGGCGCTACACAGAACCCGATCAGGGACGGCCTTGGGAGCTGCGGGGCCCATTCGGAAACTAGTTGTAAGGCCCTATGTTCACAGCCAAGATCTGTAGAAGCAATAAAGCGCTCGCTTTAAAAGTGCATGCGAGTTAATGGACCAAACAGATTTGAGCGCAGATTCCCTATCTATTGAAAAAAATTATTTTAATTCAATTCAATTTGATATTGTAGTTTTTATCCAGTTCCATACAGTAAATGACTACTGCAATGGTCATGCAATCTTTTGTAGCTGGAGAGTACTCGTGCGTTATCATACATCGCATTGTTTGGCTAAGTATTACGCAGCTTGTGCTGGGTATTAGATAGAGTTCCCACGATAATTGGTTTTGACCAGCATACCGCCAAACAAATCCCTACAAGTGGATATAGAACAATTTTGAACTGTAGCCAACATGGAGAGCTGGATAGAGTAATCGTACTTTAACGTCCATTCAATGTCAGGCTCGAATGAGCTGTACTAATATTAGTAAGACCCTTGAGCCTTGAGACAAAACAGACTTGGTTACAATTACAAGGTCAATGGACAAAAACAATTTATAGCATTAAGGTCACAACATTGTCACTTGAACCCTGTTAAAAATGTTTCTCTCAGGTTGCTCAGACCGTTAATTTATTTCCACGAATCGTGTGCAGTTTTGCGTGCAAACATACTAGCGGCTCGTCCAAAAATGGAACGCAAAATCGTTTTGTTTTTGTTTTTCTGGTTACAAAGCGGAAAAAGATACGAATCTTGCTTTAAAGAATTTACGCATTGAAGGCAGATGTTAAGTGTAACTCCAATTAGGGTTACGCCATTACTGTATAGGTCTTGTTTGCTAGGTCGACTATCAGCCAATGAATTTCTACCACCAAGTGTTATTTAAATATAGATTTGGAGGTAGAGGGTTGGATGACAGGTTACTTTATTGCTGAAGCATACAGATTACAAATAGGCAAAACACTTTCTTAGAAAAATGGACAGGTGAGTAATGCTTACGGGAAGATAAGGAGACCATTGTTTCAGCCTCACTACCTTTTTTACTTTGCCTCTACAAAGGGATGCAATGTTATGACACACGAGTTATGAAGATAATAAATAATCATTTTGGCCAACTGCGCTGCTGCAGGGATCTAAAAAGGTACGTTGCCTACTAACTATAATCTCGGATGGGTTCCATTAT
>QXVX01001371.1:0-12025 GCA_013436065.1 Halocynthia aurantium | reverse complement strand
ATCACTGAATTTCATTCCGCTTTAATAAGGTTTAAATTGCTTGTAGTTAACAATTTGATTTAAAATTCGAAAAAAGCTCCCCAACTAAAAACATTCGCTAATAATCTTTAACATTTCTCTTTGAAGTTATTCAATACTGAAACTCTCTAAATCTCCACTGGAGCTACACAGACAAAATATTGTTGGGTAATAATGAGATGCATAGAGTGTCATGTAACTCTAGTTCAGTTGCAAATTTATTGTATATTATAAACTTACTGCATTCTGCCAGGCATAAATGTTGGATGGATATCATCATATGCAATCAAAAACTTGAAGATATCATATCGACCCTGTTCCCAACAACTTTGGATATCTCGCCAAATGTTTTCATAGACCCGGATCTCTTTCTAGAAATACCAAATAATAAATGAATTCGAAAGTTGAATTACTTGTTTATCCAAGAGATACAGTAATATGATACTATGTTCCAGATAAAACTACATTGCAATCTTCATTTCAAAAGTAGTTACTTAAATACTTACAACATCTTGCACCAAGACTTGCTTCTCTGTGTTTGGTTTCTTCTTCATTTTTTTGTCTTTCCTAGTATACACTTCTTGCCACTCTTCTCCACTGCTATCAGACGCTTCAGCCTCTTCTCCTTCAGCACCTTCTTCGAGCCTCTTCAGTTTCTTCAGGTACTTTCGACAAGATGTTAAAAGTAGTGAGTTGGGAATAGTACTTGAGTGAAAATGTTCCCAGCTCTTCCAGTCCTTTTCTGCAGGATTCGATTGTATTCTCAGTGGAAAATCATATTCCTAGAAAAGATAAATATATTTGCATCATCCGGAATCGTAATGCAGTGTTGTGATCAAGTCGCCAAGGTTGAGGGGCAGATCGAGTCATAAGTTTCATATGCGTATTGTATAAAATGAGTCAGAAATACCTAAATTCAATCATGGAGAGTTTTAATTCACTTATTATAAATGTTGTACTGATAAGTGAATGTACACAGTCTTATCCCATCGCAATTCTTCATGGTAATATGATTTATGATCATGAATGACATACAAAATTAAATAATATAAATAAATTCATAAAAAATCAATACAGTACCTTTTCATCGAGAAACATTGCAGTATTTGCATTGACAGCAATCATTGCTTCTTCTATAAGAAGATGAGCTCTCCCTTCATGCAACAAATCATCGTAATTATCAGTATTCTTGTAGAAAGCTTCTGTATCAAGTCGTGCAACTCGCCACTCCCACATTATTCTCCATAAAAAACCTTATAAATTAACAAAATATTGCACATTTTAAGTTATCCCACATAAACATCATGTATTTCTATCACATTTCTACATACACAATTTCTCTGGCAGTTGTTCAATTGAGTTATTCCTCATGGAGTCTCCATTAGATGCATTCAAGAAATCCTCAGCGTCCTTGTACGTGAGCCTTTTGTACGATTTCACGAAACGTTTCTCAGGCCGTACCACCTCGCCACCTTGGAGAGCAAATTTCAAAATTGTAAAAAAACAAGTATTCCAGTTTCGGAGCTTTGTTTCTATATTTTTAATCATTTTTGTAAAATCTCTAATGTAAAACTTTTCTTATGTCAGAGAGAAATGGACAAAAATAGAAATTGCACCTTTCAAATGAGGAGGCTTTCTACTGCTATGAAAATATGTCGATATAGTCGCAACGATGTTGTTGGGTAATATACTGCACTTCTTAGTACTCAACACAGGTGGCAACATATGGATGGGAGGTTCTCCATCTTTCATGTAAAATGTAGTACCACGTTTTCGAGCTTCTTTGTCAACTTCCGAGCCTTCAGGTATGATCGAAGCAACATCCGTTATGTGAATCCCAATCTGGAGTAAATTGTATTTGCGAGTAAGTTGTATTTGCAGACAATAAATTAGATAAAATATTTTAAAATATTCTTAACAATAGAAACAAGGATTTTTCCATCTCATGTATAGAATTTTCTTCCAATATGAATGATGACTATTGATGAGGTACTGCTGCAGTGAAAAGTACAATTACAATTTTTAATATAATGTTCCAATGTTTACCGTTTATATTATATTTGTGTTTAATGAGAATGTGTGAACATGCTTGTTACACCATCAAGGAAATAGCATGCAATATAAATGTTAGGACCTCATGTAAACAAGTTAACCTGTTATGACCTTACGTTAATTTTTTTTGTATGTTCCTTCTTGTCAAAAACAGCCAGTACCAATTCAAAAACAAATCTTTAATTCAATGTTGAGACATTTGAGAAGATGATATATTTTCACAGTTGTTAGGCCTTTAAAGTGCATGCCCATTATGAAATTCATTTTCTCAATCTGTCTTTCAAATTTAAGATGTGAGTAAGTGCTCTGAAATATTGTGTAAATTCCTTGTGAACAGGTAATTTCAATGCAGTTATACAATGAAACTGAAGTGCAGTGCTTTTTGACAGGACATAGTGATAAATCTTGACACACACAGAAATCAAATTGATTACCTTATACTCTGAGATAAAATCCCAAGAATAGCTTAACATATTAAAAAAGAGAACAAATTATGTAAAAGTATTTAAACGCTTCTTAACTTTAATGCTTTCACATTAATTTACCTTGAAGCAATTCTTATGCTCATTACAATTTTCAATGCTAAGTGCATCATCCAAATCCATTGAGTGTTCTGGATCAATGGTGAAAACGCTTGTGATCGAATCGTGGATTCCAGGTTTCTTTGGATTCAGCAAGTCTGCTTTCTTCTCCAGCGTATCCCTACACCAAAAAAACATGTTAAGTATGTCCTAAAATAGAACCATAACTTCCCATTGCATGGATTCACAAAATTTCCTAAAATACGAAAAAATCAGCAAACATACCTGTGCTTCCCTGGTACATCAAACTCCATACCCAGATATTTCTTGTATTCTTCTAAACTCACACATTTTTCAACATACCCAAGAGGATAAGGGCAATATTCAGACCATTTGAGATATCTCACGACAAAAACTCTTTGATCACTGTTAATGTTAATCTTTACTGTTCTTTGAAATTGAAGAGTGGTCCAAAATCCCTCTGAAACAAACAGTTCTAATAATAGATGGAAATTTTAATAAATGAATATTGAAAGTACCTCTGCGTTGTGCTCGGTAAATACAAACAGAGGACTTCGATGTCTGACCACTGTTCTTAGCTGTCAAAATAGCAATCTTTGAAATTTTCTTATCCACTGGAACCATGAGTGCTGAGTTGTTTTCATCGGGAAAGCAAAGGAACTGCCTACTCCTGGGATTCTTATACCTAGGAATCAATCAATATAAGAATTCCTTATTCATAAGAATATAATGTTGTATGTTTCGCTCCGCACAAATGTACTGTAAAAACAAATCATTTTAGAGAAATCATGATCCAATTGAAACATACCTTTTCAGTACTCCAAGTACTTTTCCAAAAAGAGTTGAAACTTTTTTGCCATTTTCAGTTACATCCCTGTCCTCTAGAATCTAGACACAATATATAAACACACTCAGTTTTCAAGAATTATTATTATAACTTGCAAACATGGAAATATTCACATTTTTTCTCTACAGCTGAAGGGAAATAGGAAACTCCCATAACTCTCGATAAGAGCAACACTTAACTTATTAAAGTAAAGTTTAGGATTTAAAATATTGAGATTCAATACCTGAACAACAACTTCATCATTGTCAAATGTTCTTCCAAGATTAGCTTTTGTATCAATGTGTATAGCAGGGTCTGGCACTTGAGAAATGTTTTCTTTTGCTGTTGAGTTAGTAGCTTCAACTTCTGTGCTATTGGAACCTGTGTAACTTTCATCTTCTGAAGAGGGATCTTCAAACCAAATAAATTTTATGCATAAACTACAACTGTGAGAAGATTTCAAATATGGAGGGAGGAAACAGATTAGTAAAAATAAGCTTATCAAGTTATACAGTAACATGCCAGATATATACATCTTATATTTCACCATTTAAATGCTTGCAACAACGAAAAGTTTAGCATGGAGATTTCTTTCCTCTCATGTTTACTTACCATCACTACAGCTTTCCTCTTGGTCATTATTATTTTCTGGGCTCAAATCATTCCCATTTTGCGTTTTGCACTTGGCGATACTTAGTTTGAAATCAAGAGGAACCGCAATAGCCGAACAAAAGGTCTGATATTGAATTCGACATCTCTTGTATTGGCTTGGATTGTTCTCGAGCATTTGCTTGAGCTGCTCAACACTGTACTTTGGGAAAATTGGTTTATGCCGGTCATTTCTGTAATGGTGAAATAGTATGTTTGCTATGAGATATCACAGATGATGAAGATGCAAAGCTGTTCTCACATGAGTGATTCCTTTTTTGAGAAAAATAACTCTATTTGATTAATGATACAAATATATTATTGATAGATTCATTCATCATTCGGATACAATATTTGCTGAACATTTTAAAACAAAAATCGCCGAGTGAGTTGGTTGTTTCAGTGCCTTGCTCTAAGTTCTTTGTCGGACATTGAAGCGGTGACTTTCAGAATACTGGCACAGTGCCATATCTCGTTGAACATGATATTTGTCAGATTGAATGCAAATGATTAGGTTGTATCATCTTATGTTATATTGTTGGTTATTTTACATTGTGTTGTGTAGACAATTAAAATACACAATTCTACCACCCATAACGTTTGATTGAGTGATTGTATTCAATTTCTAATCGCATACCTCTTGCTTTCATTTCGTTGAACTTCATTGGGATCCTCATCAAAATCATCCTCATCATCATATTTGATGGTTTCATATCCAAGATAGTCAACATCAACTCTGAGCTTCCTGGGATTAACTCCGAGCCCCTTAAGTATGTCATCCAGTATTTGATCAGAGTTTTCCTCCATTTCCTATCAGTAAAAAGTTGACAACATTTATAGTAACATTAATAAATTTTGTCAAACAATACGAGTCAATTTACATTCAAACATCTTACATCCGTGCACCAAGAATCAGTGTCATCATCAGTGTCATCATCATCATCATCCAATTCACCTTCCTGGTCCTTCGAAACATCTGGTGCTTCTTCTTGATTTGGCAAACTTTCAGTTTCGTTTTCAGATAGTTGGGGATTAGTGTCTCCAGTTGCAGCTTCGAGCGATTGATTTTTGGGAATGAATCCAACAGCATCTGGATCGAGGGCTTGCTCGGCAAGTCGAATCTTATTCTTGATAGCTCTGAGGTTTATGTCTCGTGGATGAATTGTGCCCAGATCTTCACAAGTCTGTTTGACAACCAATGAGAAGAATATAGAATTTATGCAATTGAGAAAACTCCATATATGCCTTTCTCTATTTCAAACCTTTAGGTACGTTTTCCAATGCTTTTCACACTTTCCAGTTGAGCATAATGTCACAGAATCTCCAACTACAATTACAAGTGACTGTGCTCGTGTCACTGTTGTGTTTAACAGCCTGCTGTCGGACAAAAATCCGAAGTTCTCTCCAATGGACCCAAGACAAGTTAAGCGTTGAAGAACAGTGCTAATGATAACTGCTTTGTATTCAAAACCTACAAATCAAAATGTTGATTTTGTCAAATAAAACAAAACATTTAATATTTAATATAGTGTTTCAAGTTTAAACAGATATATTTTATTTCAGTCAAGAAAACAATCGAAATACCATTACCAAGTCACATAACATAATACAGAAGAATACAGAATATAGCTAAAAATTTGTCATTGCTTGGCTATTGTTATCAGAACTTTGTTTCATGTACGAAATCTTTATCTTGTTTCGTGTATTGAGTCGAGTATTATAATGAGCATGTCTCATGCAATGGCATAGCAATACGGGCGGAAAAAGGGTGAACACTCATTAACATATCATCTATCTAATTTTCATTTTTTCGATCATGTAACAAAGTGTTTTTTGTGATTTTTCACTGATGAAGCATGTAGTCTTACTATGCCACTAGTCTCAAGTGCTTTTAGTAGACAAACTCTTATCCATATCTAATATGGTAGTTAGTTACAATATATAAAAATTGAAGTGGAAAACAATTTTATTAACCTTGAATGTTTCTCACAGTTTGAACTGCCACACCTCCGAGTTTTGCTGCTCTGAGGTGATCTCTTATCATTTGAACCTATATGAAAAATTTCATATTGTAAATTAACATTGCAAGTAACATACAAATATAACACTCGGATCACCTGTTGAAGGTAAGCAGAGACAACGACAACATCTTCTTGCTTCAGGAGATGATGATTAGTAATTAACTCCTTTGCAGTGTGAGCTATTTGCTCTGCTTCCGACTGATTTATAAACTCTCCTTTTCCAGTTGGTGTACACTCTCCTGATTAATTCAAAGAACATCCAGTATTAATTGAAGTGTGTTACAATACTACAAAATTGTATCAAAGACTTTGAGCAATGAGGACTTAACAGCACTCGCAAACAAAATTAGAAGTTTAGTGGTTAATTTCAGTATAGTATTATCCTCATTTCAAACCTTGAATGTGTATAAATTGTATTGGTGGAAGTGGCATAGGTTCAACATTCCCTTTGTTGCTCAGAGTGACGTCGTGATAAAACAGCTTTGTGATGAGATTCAAAATTTCTTTTACGCAACTGTAATGAAAAATCCAACAACAATGTCAACAAGCGCCTAAAAATACTTTGAAGTAGAATCAGAAACCAACATGCGATGGAGTTATGATAAAAACTCATCAGGAGTTCAAAATAATGTGAGTTGAAAAGGCATTTATTGCGTTGGTTGAGTTTTCGCCGTGTAAGCGTTCATGATATTGCCCATTAGACTCTGAACCTCTGAACGGATAGCAGTGAGGAGCGTGAATATACTCACATAACAAAACTACGGGGAATAATAAGGGAAGAAACCCGAGCAACATTGAAACTTTAGAAATTGATACACGTCGATTGCGGTACAATTCTTACTGAATATTGCATATGTCAAGGTCTGGATGTAATTAGATCACTCACCGATAGTTGTTCGTAAGAATGATCCGACACTTTTTGTTTATTTTCTCATACGCTTCATACATACGCTCAATAAAAGTGGAACAGCCTTCACTTTCCGATGAGAACACCTAAGTTAACAATTGAAACTTCTGATGGAGATGTGTTGCATTATCCATTTTAAATAGAATTTTAGACTATGGTTTTTTTTACTCAGAAGCATGCACCTAATAAGTGGTAGCTTCGTAGCAACCAAATTATGTGTTTTTTTATTCATAATGGTGGTGAATGTTCAAGTCACATGAAAGGTAATTTCGAGATAACTACTGTACAATGTAGAGATTAAGTATGGATGACTTGATGATAGGATATATGCTGCTAGCTATGGAAGGATGTAATTGGTTAGGAGATTGGCAACTGTAACATGGGCAGAGTGCAGATTTGATTGAATTGAGACAAAGGCGAAATTGGGATGTCTCAAATAATGTGTTTGATAAATTTCATATTGGAATATAAGGAAATTCATATAAACTTGCAATATAAGGAACATCGATATATTGCATTTCCACTTTTTGCTAAGTTCCGAGCATTGTTTGATCAAACATGTTGTTTGTTTGTCATTCTGATTATTGTTTGAGGACTGTGAAGTTCCCTCCATTGTCATCGGGGGCGTAATTCGTTAGGGGTCTACCTTTATAGCATGTGTTGCGGAGGAATTAAAATTATTGATGAATATGTTGGCATGAATTTTAGGGGTATGTTGTCCATCTAAGAGGTTGAAAGCATACTTCGGAATACTTGCTTACCCTTTCTGTTAATTGCTTATGATCTCCTGCAATGACTATTCTCGTATCTGTGCTGGCAAATGTCAAAGGGATGATAATTTCGGCTTCCATTGCCTAGTACATAGTAATAGTGAAAATTATAAAATAGTAGGGACAATTGTGGTTATGGTAGTTCCAAAGCCCATACCTGTGATGCTTCATCGAGGAATATATGACTGAAGTTATTAGATCTCAGTCCAGTTCCAAGATCTCCAAGAGAAAGTGCAGTTGAAAAAGTTGTGATAATGAGCCTGTGCTTTCTAACTTCTTCCATGGTTGGGTAACGGAATCCGCTGTGATCTTCACGCTCCAGACAATATTCGAGAACATACGGCTATGAACAGTAAGTTTCCAGTATGTAAAAATAATCAATTCAGCATTAAGAAATTAAATCATTATTATCACACAGATTACCTTAACTGTATGTCGGTTTCGTCCATGATACAAAACCCTTAGAATATCCTTTTTCGAGTTATTCCATTTTGCATCTGACACAGCTTGTTGAATATACAAATCTGCAGCACTGAAGTGAATTGAGGTAGTGCATTAGTAATTTACTAAGTAATTTACTTCATAGTAAAATAATAGTAAAGAAAATAATTGATTTTATAATACATCATGAGAAGAACACTTTACAGCACATTGGGAATACATTAGCAATATGAGGCATTCAATGTGATGCAACAAAACATTAGAAATAAAACAGATAAATTAATGATTTATAAATATAATCAGTAGACAAGAAAGAAGCAAATGAGTAGTACTCATAGTATATTACAAATTACTTTTACTTTAATAAATTTTTATGAATGGGTTAAATCGGACTCGAATTTTTTTTTAACCTGTTCGAATGCGTGCACAGCAAAATCCTGTTATCCCGATTTCGTCGCAGCAAATTTAGAATAACATTTCGTATCGTGTGCGTTTTTCCTGTTCCAAAAGGACCTGCTACAACCAAAGGAGGGAAGCTTTTCTTTCTATTGTAAGGGTTGTTCTCTTTCTCAGCAAGAACATGTTGATAAACAGCATTCTGTAGGAGAAAATCACAGTAGAATAATAAAAAGTCATTTGCAATTATACACTATTTCTTTTAGTAGAATCGTACATTACAATCACGAAAAGAAAGTAGTTGTAGGTGTAGTAGTTTACCTGGTTCTCATCCAAACTTTCACATTGTTCAGGTTTATTCATTTCTTTCAAGGTGGCATAATCTATTGTTGGGCAAACAAAGGAAATGTTTTCCTTCATTTTGTCAACAGCGTAGTGTCCTTGGCAAAATATCTGTCTATCCAGTTGAAACTGTACTAGCAAGATAGCATCGGAATCATCTTCAAGAGATAATTCACTGACACACCTGATTGTATGGATTATATAATGTCATTAAACTATATCAAGCAGTTAAGATTATGAAGTGATTTTATTTAGCTATATTTCAAAGAATGTGATAGATTAATATTAAAAAAACATTTTGAATAGTTAATCCAACCTTTTTGGTAGATTGAGAACAACCTCATTAACCTCCCAAGTTTCCACTTTGGCTTCATAAGCAAAGGAAGATATATTCCTTGTAGAAACCAATGCCTAAAAATGTATAGAAAGAAAGGTTTGAAAAAAAAATAACTAGATAAAGGCCTGAGCATCAAACAATTACCAGTATACTAACCATATGGCAGCTATCCCTTGCCAATATGCCCTCATCCGTGTCTCTTGAAAACCTATAAAAGTGCCATAATTTTTTTTCTGAGCTACTAAATGCCAAAAGAGTTGATATGTGATATTCACGCATACCAGACTGGACTAGAAAACTTGGCAAACAAGTGTCCTTCCATTTGCAAGATCAACATCCCAGATGGTAAAGTTACCTTTTTGCTTACATGAGCTTCACACTCGAGATTTAACCTGAAACAGAATGAATCTATAATTTATGCAAATAGGAAAATATGCAGTAAGAGATTGCTGCATGAAAAGTTTCCCATCATCATTATCGCAGTTAACCTTGATAAGACTTTTCTTCGGGCTTGCTCTTCTTTGTACAAAAAATCATGCATCTTTGCAACATAATTTTGATCAGTGAGCTCCTGCATATCAACATATTTCACCATTTCAGTTGGAGGTTTGTAATTAAGCTGTAGTTCTTTGAGTTTCATAGCGTAATGCTCATCTTCATCCATCTCAAGAAAGCGAATGACAGTCCTAGGGTGCAAAATAGGATTACTAAAAACCCGTCTATGGTTGTTGAATAAAATAACTCCAATGTCCTTAAAGGTTAGTTCAAAAGATAATTCATGATCATCGTAATGACATTCTAACCGCTTTATAAATTTTCAGTAAGTTTTGATTGACTTGATTGAAAAACCACCACTCTTTGGTACAATGGATAGGTACAAAATATTTTATGATTAATAAATATTATATAACATACTCTACAGATCACAAGCATTTGAACAGTTCCATTGAGAGCTGTCAGACAAGAAAATCAAAATACTAAACAATGTTTGAGAAAACACCAAAGAGAACCAAAATAAATTTTCTGGTACCAAACAAAATAACCTGCTAATTATGTAAAACCTATCTCGAAAACAAAAGCGCCAATTTGGCAACCCTGGCTCTAAATTAACCAAACATTGCTTGAGATTCTTTATTGAAGAGATGTATATAGTATAAAGTATGCTAACAGATAATATGATATATAATATGTAGCACAGATTCATAAAAGGTAAATTTCTCTAAAATACCACTAGTGTTTCATGTAAGCTATGTAACAGTCCAATGCACTTAATTTAGCACAATGCATATTTATGCACAGTTCAATTGTAACTGTTAGTTACAATATACAAGTGTATATGGTATTAATAAAAATACTATGTAAATGGCATTTTTAGAGCTTGATGCATAATGACAGCAATGTTTTTTGAGGAAGGAAAAGGAAAATAATGAAAAATATTTGACAGCCACAAATTGGATTCATAGTATTCATTTTATATCATGTTTCACTGTAGCAAAGTACAAATAATACTAATTTAAAAGCTGACACATCCAGTGTACAACCAATGAATTACTGTTGAAGTAGAATAAATATAATAATCACACCTTTTTACAGTCCAGTCTTCAAGCAATGGTCCTGCAACTGGAATTGGAATACGTTTATGACTGTCTTTCACAGTGACAATAAATTCTTTGAAGAATAAGGAGGGATGATCACAAAAGTCCAGTATTAAAGTTCCAACATGCTTTCCATACGTTTTCGGGTGAGAAAAAATAATCTGAGAGAACAAAATGATTATTAGCTGGAAAGCTATTTTATGCTTTTGTTGTCAGGTGATATCGTATTGCATCATCCTTACTTTAAACTCCATGTAATTTTTCTCAATGGTTCCTTGTCTTTTCACAGGTATGTGTTGCATACATTCATCTCCGGTCATAAGGCAAAGCTTAAAATTCGAAGATTCCAGGAGAGATAAGTGCTCCAGAACCATCTAAAACAATAAGATTGAACTGAACTCTAGAACTGGAAAATGTCATATTTATTGACCTTCAGTCAAATCTCTGATATTCCACTTTCAGTAAAGTACTAACTATGTCCAGTGCAGAACAGGTTTTCAAATGTTTTGGTGCACCCAGTCAATTTGTTTAAAAAAGGTGGTAACTTTGAAAAATTAGGATTGACATTCAAAAAGGTCAAGGGTAGGCGTCTGTGGCTACATCATCAGTTAACCTTGACATGGGACTGTCTCAAACATATAAAAGCCTAACACGTTTGTTTGTTATATGACCTCACATAATGGTGTTTGAGAACAAAGAGATATTAAACACAAAAGAGTCATATGAGGGAAACGCAACACCTCTGATCACTGAGTCATTGTTACATATGGAACATAACATGTAATCGATAAGGACAATGAAGTCATAGGTATATAGATATATCATTGATAGTGAATTAATTATGATTTGAGTCACAATAAACTTTGCGCACCCTCCATCAAATCGTTACGGATTTTGAATACTACTTGCTATATTTTGCTGTGTTTTTCTGTTTCACTCTGTTATAACTTTGATATTAAGTGTTCAGTGATCATCATTGTTAAAATATCTGCATCAAACTTCATCGATACCTTTTTCTAATTTCAAACCATGCGCCTTTAAAATTACAAATTGTTGTCGTAAATCAAAATTCAAACAATGACTTCCTTCTACTTTAAGTTAATGCAGTCACTGCACTCTTTAATACAATA